>BQKN01020592.1:17977-44450 GCA_022839385.1 Asparagus kiusianus | reverse complement strand
CTCACTAATTAATCTCACAAACAAAGCACTCAATCTCTCAAACAAAACCCTAACCAATAGCTTAGAAAACCCTCTTTTCTATGCTCAAAACAACCCCCTTTTCAACCTCCTTAGAAACCCTAAAATGTGTGTTTGTATTTATACCAATTACCAATCCAAAATAGGTCTGGAAACCATACAAGGCCCAAAATCCTGATCCGGTCGACCGACATATAGCCCCGATCGACTGGCTAGAACATGAAAATCAGCTATGAACTCAGACCCTGTATCAGTTGATCGAAATTATCCGGACCGGACAGAAAAGTCGTTCGACCGGCATTTACCTCGGTCGACCGACAAGAGTGTCTGAAACAAAATCCTGTAGCGTACACGTTTCTGGTCGACCTGCCTAGCCTCACGGTCGACTAGACATCACCAAAAATCCCATCTGCTTCAAAAATCCTAAACTTCATCGCAGAATCTGTCATTTCTACATATATTTCACTTTCTTTTCCTTTGTGTATGATCTTCCATAGAAACATAAGTAGAGTGCTGGGAGCGGTGAATGAATGTGTGCAAAAAATTGGAAGTACATGTTAGTAGTCGAGCAAATCAATAGAAAAAGGATATGTGGCTTTATTGGTATTATGGTCTATATATACAATGTGAGTAGCATTGTTCTATTACTCTACCTGATGTGGGACAAAACGAAAGAGGCTATCTATGCAATATTTAACACTTTCCTCAAACTTTAGTTGGGTTAACCAAAGGTAGTTTGCTAAGAAGAAATAAATGTCATTGTATTGTGTGAGCTTTGGTGAATAGATCTGCTAATTGAAGGTTGATATTGACATAGGGGAGAGAGATTGTGCCAGCCATGAGATGGTGACTAGTGAAATGACAGTGAATCTCTATGTGCTTCGTGAGTTCGTGAAAGATAGGATTGTTGTCTATTTTGATGGCGCTCATGTTGTCACAATGGAGGGGGGTGGCTATTGTGGGAGACACACCCATGTCGAGAAGGAGTCGTCATAGCCAGACTATCTCTGATGTTGTAGATTCCATGACGAGATATTCTGATTCTGCACTAGAGCGAGAGACAACATCCTATTTCTTAGATTTCCAAGATATAAGAGAGTCGCCTGGGAAGATACAATAGTTAGTGGTAGATCTGCGATCGGCAGTGTTGCTTACCCAGTCGGCAGCTATAGCCATGAAGGATGAGTGATGATGACGCTGAGAAGAATAGTGCTCTACATGGTCTCTCATGAATGTAACGTAGAACACGAAGTAATGCTGATCGATGAGGAGAGTGAGGTGCTGCGATGTGCATGAGAGATGTTAGGTTTGGTGATAGTGAGGTAGACCAAGCTTCCTACAAGATGTAGATATTTAGTTGCATCAGAGATAGGATCACCATCGGTGGCGTTGAGTTTGATGTTTAGTTCGAGGGGCGTTTGAGCTGGTTTGGAATCTCTTATGCTTTCATGATTGATGATGTCGGTGGTAAATTTCTATTAAGACAAGTGGTAGCCGCGTGGTGTTTGAGTGATCTCCAGTTCGAGGAAGTAATGTAGATTACCTATATCTTTCATTTCAAACTCTTATTGAAGGTGAGATTGATATGGTTGATAGTTGATATATCATCACTAGTAATGATCATGCCGTCAACATAAAGGAGGAGGATGGTGCATTGGTCGTTAGAGGAGGAATGAACATTGCTAGATCGTTTTTACTTAGAAGAAAACCAACCAATTGCATAACCTGTGTGAATTGGGCAAACCATGCATGGGGTGCCTATTTGAGGCCATAGAGAGCTTAGCGAAGGTGACAGATGTGACCTTTGGAATGAGGGATTCCACGTGGTGGAGTCATGTAGATATCCTCAGTGATGTTATTGTGCAAAAAGGCATTTCTGACATCCATTTGATATAATGGTGATTGTTGGGAAGTGGTAACGGCGAGCAATGTTTGAATAGTAGTCATTTTGGTGACTGGTGCATAAGGTCTCCTCATAGTCAACCCCATATTGTTGTGTAAAACCTCGAGCGACTAGCCGAGCCTTATGATGCTCGATGGTTTTGTTTGCTTTAGTCTGGAGCGCGTAGGTCCCTTTGTAGCTAGGCGTCTTTCCTAGAGGAATGGCAGTGAGATCCTAGATGTGATTTTTTTGTAGAGCTGTAAGTTAGTCCTGCATTGCCTGTTGTCACTCAGGGTGTTTGACTGCATCATGGTAAGAATGGGGTTCCATATAATCTGACGTCATCATTGTGGCTGTGCAGAAAGCAATGGAGGTGAAGTTAGGTTCACTGTAGTTGGTGTAGACGGTCAAAATATATTTTCACTCAGGACGATGATCAGCTTGGATCCAAGAAGTGAACGCCTATGGGCTAAACACTTCGAATGGGCCTAGAGTCAAGCTCACAACAAGCTGTAGTGAAGGTTGCCTGATAACTAAAGTGAGCCTCATCAAGCAGCTTATATCGACCCAATTTGACCAAGCTAGACACTAGTCGACCCTCATGACATGCCCCAGGCCGAGTCAAAAGGTGTCATTAGTTGGCAAAGTCCAGAGTCGAATTCTGTGTCAAATTCGAACTCATAGACCAAGCTTGAAAAATAGCCCACGTCAACTTGACCTGACCAAGTCAAAGCACGAGTCGACTCCCGCGACACGTCCCAAGTTGAGTCAAAAGGCATAATTAGTCGGCCAAGTCTAGAGTCGAATTCTGTGTCAACTTCAAACTCATAGGTGAAGCCCGCCAACTAATGAACTTTGCCCACGTTAAGTGGACCAAGTCATCCACTTCTGAGGAAGGGCCCACGTCCACAACAACCTTCACCCACATCTTCAACGAACTTTTCCAAGTCCGCGAAGTCCGCCCAAATAGCCATTTCAGAGCTATTCTTGAGGGGATAACCGCTTCCCACTAACTTCTGCTTTTATGGCCACTTAATTCACAATTAAGGGGACCATTAACCTTCTCTTTTTGCCTATAAAAGCAGAGGAGATCATTCATTTTAAAGGAAGGGATTCTGACTGATTAGAGAGATTAGAATTATGACTCAATTCTTGCATAAGAGATATCACATGCATCGCACTTGTGATCTTATTGAGAAACATTGCTAAGAGAAGACTGAGCTAGCTTTCAAGTAATTCAACTCTCATCAACAACAAAAGACCCATTATCTTGATTAGTACATCAAAAGAGTACAAGATTGACGCTCCACCGACACATAGAAAAGAGCCTTAAGAAATATAAATTTTCTTTCAATTCAGTATATTTTTTATTGTAATCCGTGTTAATTGTAATATAAAAGAACCCAAAATAGGATGGTGACTCTGCTAGAGACATCTTTCTCCTTTGATGAGAAGATTGTGTTGCACACCGACACTAAGACCCTCGGGTCTTTTGCTAAAACACTGGTCATTAAATTTGACTAAGCGAAGTTGAGTAATCTATTTTTAAGAACCAAATATCTACAACCGCAACTGTATGCAGCTATCGTAGAATTCGCTAAAGTGAAAATCTCAGGTCTAAAATGACCCTTGCGTGTGAAAAGGTCACCTTCATCAAATAAAATTTAAGCTTAGCTGGAAGCCAAACGAACCTCGCATCAGGCGAAGATCAAGATGCTACCACATCTGATCTCGGACTTTAGTCCTCGACTCCTTTAGGAGATCGATTTAAAGCGTCTTGCAAAGCTCGCTATGCTTCCCCGATAGAAGCAAAAAATGGGGGTAACTCCTCATCCAAATTCCCTCAAGGGAATAATATCATCATTGATGATCCTGCTGAATAAACATATGGCCAAAGTCGTCGTAAGCGACGTTGCACTCTAAAGCCAAGACCAGCGAAGTTGGCACCAGCATTGATCTAAGAGAATTTATAACTTTGAAGAGATCTCACTAATGTCAGTATTATGTGACCCTTAGAGAAGTGGTCTTGGCAGTTCAAAAGAGTTACCAACGCAAAGAATCAGTCTTCAACCGTCTCAGTTATGTTCCTGAGCCTTCAGAGGTTCGGACTAAACGACGACATGCTCGAAGAGGCAAAATGCAAGTGTTCACTATCAACATGACAAGTGTGACTTCTAGAGATGACGAGCAAAGTATAGATAGCTCATCTGATCTGGTATACTCTCCTAGCATTTGATCTATACTACGAGAAGCCGATGGCATATATCACAACACTAGGCTAAGGAGAAGAGTGGCTATCCCTTTCGACTACTCCTCCATCCCTATGCGTACATTGGAGTCTTCATCCCAGATGAAGCCACCCACTTCTAGTGGAGCTAACTCTACCATGGCATCGAATCCAACCTCTAGTTCAAGTTAAGAACGACAATGGGTGATAGACATGGTAGATCGAGAAGACATTCTGACTTAAGTGGTGATTCAGAAGAAGGACTCAGATGAATGGATCGAACATCTAGAAGTGATGGTTAAACAACTTCTACTAGCCTCTAATCCTCAAGCGAGTTCTTCAAAAGGGAAAAGGCCATTTAGTGAAAATCCTCTTGATGGAGACCAAGAACATAAAGATGATGTGGAAGCCATGCTACTTTCAAAACCAAATAAGGAAACGAAAGACTTGGATGATATTAAAAAATAACTCAATGTTCTTTCTCAACGAACTGAACTCAAGAAAGTCGGAATCATCCGACCTTATCCCGTCGAGTCGGACATAGTTCCCTACCCACTGAAGTTCAAGCCATCGACTCTTCATGCATTTGATGCAAAGGTTTCCTAAACCATCATATCTACTACTTCCATCAGCAAACTAGAAATGTAGTAGGCAACGATGTCAATAAAGCATGACTTTTCATTAGCACCCTTCAGGGGGTAGCCTTTGATTAGTTTCAAAATTTGCCCGAGGGTTCAATCAGATTTTGGGCAGATTTAGAATCAAAGTTCCTCTCATAATTCCATGAGGAACAATCCAATTTTACCAGGACCAAACTCCTTTCCGAGAAACAAAGCGGGAATGAGACTGTCAGGGAATATATTAAAAGGTACCGCAACTTGACATTGCGATGTCGAGATATGCCTCTATTAATATTGCTTCAAACTTGCCAACATAATTTCATGGCATGGATTGAAGTTCACATGGGCACTATCACTGCCCACAATTGGAATGATTTGATAGGACAAGCTGAGATTGCTGAGAAGTCATCATAGCATTTCAACAAATTTGAGCCCCGCACTAACTTCAAGGGTACAAAAGCAAATAAGGACAAACATCACAACCGAAAGCCCAAGAGAGTTTTGTAGTTGGAGTTCAAAATCCTGATAACAACTAATAAAGAGAACCAAGGAATAGCTTCTAGCGCAAATACTTGTTCAAGGATGAATATACAGTTGCTATCTTCCATGTCCTTAATAAAGGGAATCGTTTGAAGCTCCCAGAAGCTCGATGCCTTGAAGAAGTCAAAAAAACCGATGACCCCAACTGCTGTCTCTACCATAGGATGTTGGGACACCTGATAAAGAACTGCTATATTCTTAAGGATAAGATCCAGACATTTGCTGAATTAAGAATTCTTAAGCTCAAACCTGAGCAAAAGAAGGTCACCACCAACATGGTGTCCCTCCAATTTAGCTCCATGCAAAAAATTTAAGCCCAAGATAGCATCGTCCCTATTCCTACTATAAGAATGGAGGTGGTTAACTATGACCACCAAAATCAGCAAAGCCAAGGATTGATTCCTCTTACCACGGTGAGAGGAGAAATAATGTGGGTACATCCCAACCTTCTTCAAAATAAAGATTGGACTCTTCAGAAGTCCAAGAACAAGCATAGGATGAAGACTTGCAACGCCATCTCTGCGTACTTCACTCCCCGACTCAGAGGGAGAGAAAGTGGCTATGACAAGGACAAGATTTGTCAAAGATTACCTAAGAGATTACAATCAGCCAGAAACTTCCAAATAACCCGAACCAACCAAACAAAAGGAAATCCAGTTCGATAAAGGCTTACATCATCCTCCAAGTGACCCTAAGGCCCCGTTCAAATATGATATCATGGCACAACTAACCAATATTCTAGCTCATATCAACTTATTCGAACTATTGCGTTTGTCTAAGGATACGGGAGAGGCTTTGGAAGAAGCCCTGAATGACAGTGACGTGTTTCTCGCCTACATGATTGAACCTCCTCAAGATGAAGGACCCGAGCAATGCTATCAATGCCAGAAGCAGATGCCGTATCACCTTCACCCCGGAGGACATGCTAGTCAAAGATCATCATCGCAACCGACCCCTTTACTAAACTGGGTATATAGGGCCATCAAGGGTCAAGAGGATTCACATCGATCCAGAATCCGCATTGAGCATAATTCGATGAAGACTCTTGAGCTTTTTGGGAATCACCCTTCATAAGCTCTCAAAGACATCTACAACCATACTGGGCTTCAACTCCAACAGCAGCCGATCTATTAGAAAGATCCGACTTAAGTGTCAGATCGGAAACTTGAAGACGAAAGTGACTTGATATGTCATCGATGTCGAGACACCTTATAACCTTCTGCTTGGGAGACCTTGATCCATTCCAACAAGCTCATCCCTTCAACGCTTCATTAGTGTTTCAAATATATTGATGAACAGGGAGTCTAACAGAGTTGATGTTGAAAAGCGTTCTTTCAAGGAGGTGGAGAATTACTTCACCAACTCTCTCTTGTATGATGAAAGTCAGACAATTGAGATTGTACCCCCCTAATGATGAGGATAGCAGCAATGAAGCAGATGTTGAGCTAAATCCCATTAATGATTCAGTCTGGGAGATAGATCCATTTGTAATTACCTTAGAGGACCTTTGTTTCGACCAATCCGTAAAAGATCAAGGCGATTAGAACTTTAATGAAGAAGAGTTTGCTTATGACTACTCTTTAGACTCTGAGTTTCAGAACTCAAGAGTCAAAAATTTGATGGTCAGGTTAGCCTTAGAACAGACATTGCATATGCCGATAAACGAGTTGTACTCCACTCATATGTAGCTAGACAACTCGAAGGATGCTACTTTCATGGTTCTGCCCAAAGAAAACACTTTGAACCCAGTCATCTTTGGGAAAATTAAGCCATAATCTCACCTACAGAACTTCGATGAAGAAGCTAGAGCAGCAGGATTCTCCCGATACAGTCAACAATCTCAACAGATCATGGAAAAAATGAGATACAACCTCACTGCAAAACAAGTATTAAATTTCAATAGAGGACTACGAATCCCTTTGATCCCCTTTGCACCAGAAGGTGAAGTTTTCAATTATTACAATAGAACTAAATGAGTACTCGGTTACATCTCTCCTGAAGTCGAGTCACAAGCAGGACTAGCATCTGATGACTTCCTAAGCAGTTCTTCAGAGCTTATGTCCAACTGGGATTCTGACATTAGCCTTGGAGTCTTGTATAATTAATTCATGGCCAATATAGTCTCATACAACCTAACCATAGATCTCGCTGAATATGAAGTGCTAGAAGATCCTGAAGACGATTTATGGACTAATCAACTTGAGAAGTAATGGGAGTCCTGTTTCAAAATTAAAGAACCACCCATCGAAGAAAAAGTGGTTCAAATCAAAATAGGTGATGAAATCAACCCTAAGCCCATCTACATCAGCGAAAGTCTATCATCCACTAAAATGGAGGAACTCATAATTCTCCTTCAAAAATATGTTGATGTTTTTGCCTGGAGCTATGAAGACATGTCGGGTCTAGACCCTAACGTGGCTGTGCATTGTCTTAACATCAACCCTAGCATTAAACCAGTCAAGCAATAGCAACGACACTTTTGTCCTAAGTTAATGGAACAAATCGAGAAGGAAATCTACAAACTCATTGAATACAGATTTATCCATAAAGGAAACACCTCGATTAGTTAGCCAACATCATGGTGGTGATGAAAAAGAGCGGCAATATCCGAATCTGCATCGATTTCCATGATCTTAACCTCGCTTGCCTAAAAGAAGAATTTCCTCTCCCTATCACGGATGTTATAGTTGAGAACCCGTGCGGGTTTGCGAGGATGTCTTTCATGGATGGTTTCTCTAGATACAACTAAATCAAAATGTATCCAGATGATCAAAAGCACACCTCCTTCAGAACACCCTTAGGAGTATTCTGTTATACAGTAATGCCCTTTGGTCTGAAGAATGTTGGAACTACTTATCAATGTGCTATGTACGCAATCTTTTGTGAACATTTGCCTAAGACAGTGGAGTGCTATATCGATAACTTCATGATCAAAAGTCATCACAAACATGATCTTGTTGGTGATCTAAGAACGGTCTTCGAGATTATGTGAAAACACCAACTCAAGATGAATCCAACCAAATTCTTCCTGGGGGTATCATCAGGCAAATTCTTTGGGTTTATTGTAACATCCATAGGAATACACGTCGACCCTGAAAAAGTAAAAGCCATCCAAGAGATGCCACCTCCGAGGAATCTCAAAGAGCCAGAGGTCTAAAGGACGATTAACCTACATATGAAGGTTTATAGCCAACCTGTTTGTGAAATGTCAACCATTTCAGAGACTCATGAAGAAAGGTGTTTCATTTATTCGTGTAAACAATTGCAAAGAAGCTTTCAACTAGTCAAAAGTTATCTCATAAAGCTACCGATTTTAACCGCACCGGTATTTGGTAAACCATTTTTGATCTATGTTAAAGCAATAGACCATTCTCTCAGAGCACTTGCTTAAATGAATGTCAATGGCCATGAGCAAGCTATTTACTACCTTAACCAGACTATGATTGGTGCCGAGCATCGGTACAACCCAATCGAGAAGGAATGTTTAGCATTGATCTTCGCGATTCAGAAGATGTGACACAACCTCACCGGCCAATCCATTCACATCATTTCAAGAGTCAATCCTCTACGAATACTTATGACAAAACCTGGGTTACTGAATTCTAGGTTAGCAAAATGAGCAATACTGCTATCACAATATAACATGACATTCATGCCGTAGAAAGTAGTTAAGAGTCAAGCAATAGCTGATTTTCTGGCAGAACACCTTTTCTAGAGTCTTCCAAGCTCTATGAAGACATTCCATATGAATTCTTCGAATCAAATACTATCTCAGAGCACCAAGTATGGGGTGCTGCTGATTGACTCCCATGGACATGTCCGATCTCGGACCTACTCATTGACCGAGCCATACTCCAACAACATAGCCAAGTATAATGCTCTTATAATTAGCCTACAACTTGCTCAAGACATATGCGTTAAATATCTTGAAGCTCACGGTGACTCCAAACTGATTCTGAATCAGATCAAAGGAGAATATGAGATCTGTCACAATGACCTCATACCTACCACAAAGTGGCAACAAAGCTCGCTCAGTTCTTCGAAGGCTTCTATATTAGCTATGTAGCTCGCCTCAATAATACCCTTGCAGATGCTTTAGCATCCCTTGTAGCCATACTCGCCCTGTCACCTAAATCCACTAGGCGTATCATAGTGGCTAGTCATCAATTGTGCTCCCTTGAGCATATTCTTGAAGCCAACGAAGTGCATGTCATACCAATCTACTTCGAGGGTAATGATTGGAGGTTTCTAATCATTGACTACATCTTGCACGGGATACTAACTGATAATCCAAAGCAAGTAGCATTGACTCAAAGAAGAGCTCCACGTTTCTTCTATGATTCTACCACACAGACTTTGTACCAACAATCTTTCGATGGTATTTTTCTCCGATGCTTATCATCAAGTGAAGCTCAAGAAGCATTAAAGTAAGCCTATGACGATGCATGTGGAGCTCATCAACCAGGTCCTAAACTTCAAGATCGACTTCGTCTTCTAGGCTACTACTAGCCGACAATGATAACAGATACGGTAGCATATGCTAAATGATATCATGCGTGTCAAATCCACGATGACTTCCTTCATCGATCTCTGAAAGAATTACATCCGACAGTCACCTCTTGACCATTTGAAGCTTGGGGCATGGACATCATTGAGCCAATCAGCACGTCGTCTTCCAAAGGCCATCAATTCGTCCTGGCTATCACAAATTACTTCTCCAAATGGGTCGAAGTTGTTCCCCTAAGAGAAGTCAAGACATATCAAGTGGTCAAGTTCTTGAGACATCACGTGATATATGATTTGGCATTCCTAGACAAATCATTCATGACAACAGTCCACAATTCATCGGTCGGCCATTCTTTAAATTCTGTAACAAGTTTAGAATTCAAGATGTGACTTCTACGCTATATAACCCAGCTACTAATGGTCTATCTGAAGCTTTTAACAAAACCAGCATCAAACTTCTGAAGAAGTTCATCTCCTCTAACAAACGATATTGGGATGAGAAACTTGGAGAGTGTTTATGGGCTTACCGAATAGCAGTCCGCACTCTTATTGGCTCCATGATATTCTCCTTGGTCTATGGATGCGAAGCTATGATCTCTTTGAAAAGTCAGGTACCGTCAATAAGAATCATCATCGTTAAAAAAATAACAACTGAAGAACATTATCATAAGTGTTTCCAAAAACTAGAAGCGCTAGATGAGCTGAGGCTTCAAGCTCAGCAAAGAATTAAGATCTACCAGTCATGAATCTTGAGGGCCTTCAATAGGAGAGTCAGAGAATGATCCTTTAAAGAAAGCGACTTGCTCTTAGCCGTTCGTCAACCCATGGTCATGATGCATAAGACTAAAAGAAAATTTTAACCCAAATGGGAAGGTTCATTTGTAGTAGAGACAGTCTACTCAAATGGAGCATATCCCCTAATTGATCAAAATGGCAATAGGCTCATGGCACCAATCAATGGGAAGTTTCTCAAGAAATACTACCCATGATATTGGCTAATTTTACCTCTCCACAGAGATCTTGGTCACATTTAAGTTTTCACATCTGACCAAAAAATATTGATCTTCTCGATCCAAAATCCCCAATGAGTCATCAAGTTAAAACCATACCTTGTTTGACTCTAGATACCTTATCACTATCATGTTATTATTATACCTCTAAACAGTGTTCGCACCAAAAACATATCTATACTGTCATATTAATATTACACCTCTGAACAGTACCAGCTTGACCAAACTATTATGTTAATATTACACCTCTGAAGGGTTTCCCATTTTAAAAGATTTGACCAGTTAACACTATACCTCTCTCAGACCATTTCGTCGATCAGTTAACATTACACCTCTGTCGACCTATCTTAACAAATTCGACCGGTTAACATTACACCACTGTTAAACCTGCTCTTATCAAAAATCGATTAGTTAACATTACACTTCTATCGATTTCTTACTGTTATGTTAACATTGCACTTCCAAATGTTAGTCATCCTTTAGACTCTTGTGAACCGACCGGTTAACACTACACCTCTGTCGGCCACTCCCTTTGACACGTTAACATTACACCTTTGTCAAAATTCCTTAGTATTGTTATGTTAACATTATACCTCTGAACAATGCTAACTTTTCAAATTTGATATGTTAACATTACACCTCTATAAGTTTTATTCAACTGCCTGGTTAATATTACTCCTTTGTCGGCCATCCTATTTAATTGGTTAACATTATACCTCTATCAAACGTCCTCACACTATCATGTTAACAGTACACCTCTGAACAGTGTCAACTTGATCAAGTTATTATGTTAACATTACATCTCTACTAGTTTGATCCTAACATTATTATCTCTAGCAAAAATGTCACTATGATACATTAACGTTACACCTCTATCGTACACACATCAAGGGAGATAAAAAGTTCTTTTATTTATTAAAAGAGCTAAAATTGTTACAAAAAGATCATTACAGGAAAAGTGGATAAAAAGTATGTATCTATGTAGCACACTTAACCATTCATGCATCCCTGACTTCATGAGCACCCTTTTGGGCCTCTTCCCTCAAAACTCTAGGATCGATGGGAATGGCCTGAGATCTGATGACCAAGAGCCTCTTCGTTTCCACTTGAAGCTTCGTAACCTAAGAGTCCTACTTCTTGGTCAACCCGGCTAGATTAAGCTCAAGTTCCTCCTTCTAATGTTGAGCTGCGACCAAACGCGCATGAGTCACTGCAATGGTCACTTTAACCTCATTGATTGTCGTATCCTTTTCCTGAATAACACCTTGAAGCTTTATGTGGTGACCGTCAACTAATGCAATAATGTCGTTCAAACTGTGAACTTTCGCATTGATCTGCACCATCTTAGCACGGGCAAATTCACTAGCCTTACGATGAGTTGTTAGCAAGCGATGAAATTTGACCTTAGTAATGTTATAAAGGTTAGCCATACGAAGTCCATATAGCTCTTGGCAATAGAATTCAACTTTGTCAAGCACCATCTTGAAATATTCGGTGTGGGCAGAACTGGCTACCGATATCAAAACACCCAACCGATCCCTGAACAATTTGAGGGTATGGGCTGATAGCACTCTTTGCGAGTTCAGGGCAGTCACGACACTCTGGTTGAACAATCTTACCAGACTCTCCGTCAAAATCTTTATCTCTACCTGTACCAAGTCCTCGAGATCAGGAGATGGAGGAACCTCCGCAAAACTCGAAGGACCTGCTTTAGTAGAGACCACCATTGCATCTGCTGTAGTCAGGGAGATAGTAGGTGTGACTTGTATTCATGCATTGGCTGACATAAGATATGGTGCGAGGCTCACCAATATGTTTCAGACGGTAGACAAGATTGTTGTCCTCACAGCCACTGTCATAGTTGTAGGCACATCCAAAGGTACAACTTCAACGCCTGTGGATGAAACCTCCAGCTCATCAAGAGTACCTACAGCCACACTTGGACCTTCATAAGAACAAGGATTAGGAACTGGTGGCACCACCCTTATATAGCCTTTGTCGGCACAAGAGAAACTAAAACATTGTCATCATCGTCGAAAGATCCATGGACAATCAATTTTCGTACCAATGAAACATGTGGTTATAGGCATCAAAAATTACATATAGGTTCCCGCACGTAGCTCAAGATGAAGAGAAGATAATGAATACCGTTATCCGAGTCAAATGGGATTGTATGATGTCATGAAGAAGCAAACGAACGCATGAAGCAAGTCAGCAAAGCGTACAAATAAACAGAACGCGTGAAATGGTGAAACGACGGACAAAACAAACTCGTGTTTTGCACCTGTGGTGGTGTTTCGCACCTGATGCGAAACACCATTGGTCGCACCTGTCAGAACTCCCAGGATGCGGTTTTGACGGTTTCGATCTGTTTCAATAGTTCCTGAACCTCCCCAACTACCTTAAGGCTATCCCTAAATGTGGTTAAGTAGTTTTAACTGAGGATAAGATCAAAACATTAGTTGTTATCCGAAAATACAGCTTCTAAAGGCTATAAATACAAGCCTAGGGCCCCTATACACGGGCAATCGAGAATTTGGAGCTATCAGCGAAGCCCTGTCATTTTGAATAGTAGAGGAGCACGAATTTTAAAGAGGAGGAAGAGAGATCTACGAGTTTTTCAGCATAAAGAGGAGAACTTCGGCAGATCTGCACCCCTTTCAGCACCTATTATCTGCTTCCCTTGAGATCAAACTTTGATTTGATCTCGAGAAGAGTATTTGCCTCACCTTACTAAGTCATTCACTTCAATTTCTTGTTTCCTCCGTGAGACAAAGAAATCAACCGAATCTGATTCGCGATGGTTCATGGATAAACCCCGACATAGGCAAAGACCCCACGCAAGCAGCGGGTGATAAGCGTCCTCTACGTGTGTTTCTAGAAAATTCTCTGTTTAAATTCTTTTGTGTAGATAAGTCTTATAAAAAGGCCCACTCTTTTGAACTTGTAAGTCGATAAATGATTGTAATGAGTTCCCAAATTAATCAAATTTCCGACGCAAACATGTTGACGACCACAGTGAGAGCCAACAGCCTCGCTGCCAAGGCCATCATATCACAACTGTTGATCAAGATCCTAGTTGAAGCAGAGGTTGAGTACGAGTTCGACCAGTAGAAGTTCGAGGAGTACATCTCATCCTCCTCCTCCATATCCTCCTCTCCTTGCAAGCGCAGAAAGACCTTTTCATTGAAGAAGGTTTGTTGGTCTTTGGATCTGAAGACACAGAGTGCTGATTCTCACCCTTTCACTTTGCCGGCACCTAAGCAGGCTAGATCTGATGCTGAGAACAACTCCTTATCAATCAAGGAGTTGCTCATTGAAGCTGTGCTAATTCTGACGAAGAGGACTCGTTAGAGGCGGCGCTAATGTCTTGCTCGTCAATTCGCCAAAGCTCTGGAGTAGGTGGATGGACTCCGCTATCAAGCGGACTTAGAATTCAGGAGGCGCCAAACGACTAAGCCGCAGCAAACAATAGACTCCTCAACCAAAGAGTGGGTCCGTGTCAAACGAGCCTGTTCGACTCTCAAGGAGTGCATCTAGAAGTGTCACACACTTCTTGCTCATGCACGGATGCTCGTGCAGAAGGCACAGGATTTGCAGAAGAAAGAGGCAGCCAAATAATTACCGAAATCTAAACAAGTCTGGGTGCCGAAGCCCAAAACAGCATAAAAAAAGCACAAAAAATAGCCGAAACACCTTTACCTAGTGCAAAACACCAAGTGTGTTTCGCACCTGGTACGAAACACCAAGTGTGTTTCGCACTTGGTACGAAACACCAAGTGTGTTTCACACCTAATAGTGCAAAACACCAAGTGTGTTTCGCATCTGGTGTGAAACACCAAGGGTGTTTAGCACCTGATCCCAGCTCCACACGTATTTCTTAGCCTCCAACAGCCTCCGATCCCATACCTCTAGTGAAGCCTCATGGCTGCGTGGTCCTATCCAAATTTAAAATGAAGATGGTGGATCGCCTTGGTCCTTTGCATGAGGATCGGGGCAAAGCTTCAGTTAAAGAATGCTTGGGTCCGATAAACAAATTTCGAGCAACTCTTTAGGCTAGGGGGTTGTATGTGTTCTCCCAATAAGTCGAAGCCACCCTATATTAGGAAAACACCCGTAACCACCCGCTTAGGGTTACATGTCCTAGTTTAGGAGCCCATTGAGATTCAACACTTGCAAGGGGGTGAATCTAAATGTATGACTCCTAAGAACGCTAACAAAGCGTTACATTCTCAGAAGGAGACGTGTCCGTTACATGACAACGTCATACCTGAGGAATCAAGTCAACAGTTGATAGGTTCCTCTGACCACAACATCAATGAGTTGTACTATCAGGCGAGGGGTATGAATAAATCTCAAAAGAGAAGTACCCCAGAATTAGACTCTCATTGTTCTTGTGAGAGCTTAATCAGGGTAGTATTATCAGAATGTAGCTACCCCAAGAACGATCCACATAGGGTCTCAGTATTTGAAAGAGTCTCCACCAAAGTATCCAAATCTAAATCACGATGCTTCTACAAGAAGAAATCTGCTGATCATGATGACGAGCTTCCAGAAGTTACCATCAATATGACCGATAAAGAAAAACCGACAAGGCGTTACAGCCCTGACTCTTTCTTGGAGGCATCTCAGCACATCGCTTGGTTACGGTCAGGAACTAGTCGACCTAGACCGAATAGAGGACACTCCTCGGAGGATAAAACGTCAGACGCCAACTCTGTGATTGTTTCTGACAATATGGTGTCCAGCACAGGACAATCTCACGAGGCATTCACGATTAATGCTGAACAAATGACCAAAATCCTTGAAGATGCTTTGGCCAAGAAGAAAGAGAATTTCAAATTTGAAATGAAAATGACTGTGCAACGGATAAGAGAATTGCATGATCAACAGATTCAAGCCTTATCAAATTAGATCGGTGAATCTAGCCGTCACAACACTACTAATCAAGGAGATAGTGATTCAGACGTGGATGAAAATCCTAATACTGATACCCCTCCTGTTGACCAAAATGTTGTGCGTGGTCCCACTAATGGTAACAACACTAAGGGTGGTCTAGTTGTTTCTCCTCGAAATCGTCCAAAGAAAAATACAAGCAAGGATGAGAAAATGAAAGACCTGGAGAGCAAGATCAATGCATTGATGTCTCCTCAAGAGGTAAAGAAGACCAATATTCTGTGTTCCTATCTAAGAGAATGGGAGTTGATCCCATATATGACAAAGTTTAACCTGGTCAACTTCACGCCATTCGACGGGGTTGCCGTTTGGCAGAATGCCATATGAAGAATTTATTCCTACCACTGAGGAGCTCTCCCTATTGAGGACGGCACACCCAGAAGTTTATGCCACATTCTAGGAGTTAATGTGCCACTTCCACATATGTGCTCAAGTCTTTGGGATGCGTGGGGGAGGCATCATGCATACCACATGGGCGGAATATCTCTTTCAGAACCTAAACCGGAAAGACATAGCCGTGTCTCATGTTGCAGCTATTTCTCTTGAGGACGCCAAAGCTCAAATTAAGGCTTCCAATGCTACGTACAAAACAGAACATGCAGAGGGTGATTTTAAGGCTGGTATTGAATTTGAAATCTTTCATTACCAAGCCACAGTTCCTATTTCCGACACCGCTCTTCTTGCTGTCTTCTTCATGATTTGGTTGAAGCGGTGCGTGGTACTGTCGAAGCCAATAGAAGCAATATTAGCTGAGGTTGTATACCCAGCTATTTTGTTGATGCATGGGAGCCCTGTGAGTCTCCTCACTGCCATGGTAGGCTGCATACAGAATGGCCTAAGGATGTTGACTTCTGATCTTCTCCACGCCTCGGGAATTAAGGCTGCTAGGAAGAAAGCCGGGAAAACTCCTCAGCCACGCATACCAGTGCCGTATACGTACTTGGTGGCCTGGTTCGTGCTGCATTGTCCCTCATTGATGACGGGGGTGTCTGAGGGTGTCGATGCTTATGTTCCCTTCCTTCAGAGATTGGAGTCGTCCACGTGGACTTGTGCTTACATAGTAAGGGCTCGACAACTTTTGTCTCGGAGAGACAATTATAGAATTTTCTACTGTGTTCCCAATTTTGATGGAGCTGACGGGGAGAACACCCGCTTCATGGATGTGCTTTTTGAGGGTTCATCCTCTTTGGAAGAAGGCACTTTTAGATGGCTTCTCATGATCAGACTGGGCTATCTGGTGTATCGTTTAAGGGAGAAGTGCATCATTGAACCTTATATGCCTTCCAGATTCGCCAGACAGTTTGGATATGATCAACTTTATGTTGGCAATCCCAACCCGGCCTTGGCTCAAGTTGGGAACTTATATGAGGGGGCCCGTGCATGGTATTTCTTCTCTGCTGGAGGAACTCATGCGTACTTCACTTTACCTAATTCGCCGCCCGGTTGTTCTACCGTTGCAGATTTTCACAACTGGTTTGATGAGGCTTCTCAAATCCCTGAATATGATATTTACACTTCCTGTATAAAGGAGATTCGGGAATTGTATCGTTCGAGGAACGGTTCTTCAAGTACTCGTCTACCGGGGATAGAAGAATATTTATCGTGTGAGCAGGAAGCGACTGGAGCCATTGAAGCCCCTAGGGATTCGCCTACCATAGAACCTTCCGAGGAAGAGGTTACTATGGGGACTGAAGAGGAAACACCGACTGCTGATTCTCCTAAGGAAAAGGTGGTTGAAGAGATTCCTGCAGAAGCGCCTGATCCCGAACTCCATTTTTCGCGATCTGATAAGAAGGCACTTTCTGCTGCTGAAGAGGGTGAATATGACAGAAAAATCCATAAACAAATACCTGTCATGGCCAAAAATTCAAAGAGGGCCAAGTTAATGGGGGACGTGATGAAGTCTGTGTCTGTCGCGCGTTTGACTGGTAGGGAGGACGAAATGCTTCGATCGATCTCTCCTATTCCTGAGGAAGCTGAAGCCGAGGAGGCACTGCCCGTTGGGGGGTTTGAATCTACTTCTCCTTCTCTTTCTCAGGACGAAAGTACGCATAAAGGCCCTTCTTCCGAAGCCGCTCCATTACCCGCTCAGGATGAGCATACGGGACCGATTTATCCAACCATTCCTCCTCCACGCTCAAGAGCTTTGAAGAAATTAATTGAGGAGTTAGAACATTGGATGTAGACGACTATTAATATTGTCAGTGTTGGGGGAGCTTCTTTTGAAGATTGCGGACCCATCCTGACCAAGTGTTTGGCCCCAATCAAGGATAAAGGGGATGCGTCATGGACTGAGCACTGTCAGGGAGGAATCACTCTCTTGAAAGCAGAGTTGGCAGCTTTGAAGAAGCTGCAGCGCACCAATCTGGACTCCGAAGTGGAGGCAGCTCTTTCCTTGGCCACGATCTCAAAGCTACATCATCGAGAGATCCTTCGCGAGGACTTGTCTGATAAGAAGGCTCGCATATCTCTCTTACGGAAGCTACATCATGGTTCTGCTTAAGTAGTAAATGGCTTGCTCTTGACCTTGATCGTCGTTCTGGGCCAATAACGCTCCTAGAGAATGATCCATAGCCCTTACATATAACATGAATGGTTTTCCTGATATAGGGGCCACGAGAACAGGTGGTTGGGTGAGATATTTCTTAATCTCTTTAAAAGCTCTCTGGCATTCTTCATCCCAAATAAAGGACACGCCTTTCTTCATAAGCTTCGAGAAAGGTTGGCAGCGTCCCGAGAGATTAGATATGAACCTCCGAATATAGGCCAGTCTACCTTGCAGACCTCTGAGCTCTTTGAGATTCTTCGGCGGCGGCATGTCTTGGATAGCACGCACCTTCTCTGGATCAAGAGAGATTCCCTTGAACGTGACGATAAATCCTAGGAATTTTCCGCTTGATACTCCGAGGAACGATTTTGTTGGGTTCATCTTTAATTGATGTGTTCGCATGATATCGAACATTATCTTCAAGTCTGTAAGATGATCACCCTTATGTTAGCTTTTTACTGCTATATCGTCAACGTAGCACTCTATCTTCTTACGTAGATGTTCGTGAAAGATGGCGTTCATTACGCGTTGATAAGTCGCACCTGCGTTTTTCAGGCCGAATGGCATTACTGTATAGCAATACACCCCCAGCAGTGTTCTGAATGCAGTATACTTTTCATCTTCAGGATACATCTTGATCTGATTATACCCAGAAAATCCATCCATGAAAGACATTCTTTCATACCCGCAGGTATTGTCAATCATAACATCAGTGATGGTAAGTGGAAACTCGTCTTTTGGACAAGCTGCGTTAAGGTCCCGAAAGTCGATGCATATACGGACCTTACCGTTTTTCTTGGGCACTGGAATAATGTTGGCCACCCAGTCCGGGTGTTGTTCCTCTCTGATAAAACCTGAGTCTATAAGCTTTTTAACTTCAGACTCAATTGCTTCCATGATCTCTGGATGAAACCGACATTGCTGTTGTTTAACGGGTTTGGCGTCCGGATCGATGTTGAGACGATGCATGACCACTTTTGGATTGAGGCCGGACATATCTTCATAATTCCAAGCAAAGACATCTATATATTCTCGGACGAGAGATATAAGATCTTCTTTCTCAGATGATGATAGGCTTTCACTTATGAAAATTGGTTTAGGGTCAGATTCATCCCCCATATTGACCTGGATCACATTATCTTCAGTAGGTGGTTCGCGTTGTTTGAAACACATATCCTACAATATGTTAAGGTGTTTGATCCATGGGTCACTGGTTGATTCGATTAGCTCTTCGTCACCCCCTGCGTCTTCATCTGGATGACTAGTCGAAACCATGTTCACGGTCATACTTTTAAAGAAAGGCCCGACGCTGACGTCAGATTCCTAGGAAGATGTTCCGGATGAATGATCCTGTCGCAGGTAATTACTCATTTCATTCTCTGAGACATAGGGAGGTGTGATATAACCTAGGCCCCTTCCGGTTTTTTGATAGTAATCCGGGGGTTTTCCTTTGGGGGTTAGAGACATTCGAATTGGTGTTCGTCTTCCTTTATCAAAATTTAAACCTTGTTTTTCGTTAAAGTTATAACCCATTTGTTTCATTAATCAGAGGGAGTTGGGTTCGTGATAATGGAATTGAGGAACTCCATCATCTTCCTCTGAACTTCCTCGTTTGAGTTGTTCGGGTTTGACTTTCCAAAACAGATCGGCTTCTGCCCTTTCCTTTTGGACGGGACTTTGAAGAAAGCCTTTTGTGCATCTTCTATTTCTTCATCTGAAGTGAAGGATGACTTAACTGACAATGTAAGGGATGCTTCTGTACATAATGTGCGCCACGGGTTGGTACCTGCATTATGATCATTCTCTATTTGTTTATTTTTAGAGGACACATCAGACAAGTACGCCAAAATAAAATCTTCATTAATGCACCATTCACCCTCGCTCGGTACATTATTATTACTCTCATCCTGACCCATTACATCTAAATTCAATTCCCATGGACAATCTTCTTCAGGATCCGGTTCAGTGTCAGCTTCGTTGCTGCTGTCTACATCTTTTTTCTCTTGGGACTCCAGATAGAAGACGGAATCGGTGTGAAAGTTTTTCACTCCTCTGAAGGGATACTTCTCCGCAATTAGGGTTCAAACTTCTCCTTCATCATTAGCATATTTCATAACCTGATGTAGAGTAGATGGGACGATGCGGTTTGCATGTATCCATGGTCGTCCTAGCAAAAGGTTATAGGACGTGTCCGCATCTATGATGTAACACGTCACTTCGGACTTAAGGTCTCCAATTTGACACCTGAGTTTGATCTTCCCCAGGGGCCGAGTGCTGTTTGCATTGAACCCAAAGATGGTAGTCTGGGTAGTATTCAGTCGATGTATGGGAATCCCTAAGACCTGCATGACCCTGTAAGGCATGATGCTGAGTGCTGATCCTGGGTCAACTTGGACACGACTGATCTTGGAGGATCCGATATACCCCGTGTAGTACAGTGGTCTGTCGTGCTTGTGTTTGACCTGCATATCTTCCTGGGTAAAGGATATGCAATGTAGGCTTCTTGCCGCTTGCAGACATTGCAGACAAGGTTGGTCTTCAGAAGCTTCAGGAATTAGAGCAACTTGTGTAATGAAGCTCTCCGTATTCTTTAATGCTTCAATTAGAGCTTCCTTGGTGGTTTTGGACAACCTTAGGAGCTTATATAGGGTAATCCTGGCCGGTATGTAGCTGTGCCATGACATTGAACTGAAAAGGAGCGCTCGATTCTTCGGGTTCCTGGTGAAGATTTCTGTTGAACCGGATCTCTTTTTGTTTTTCCTTATCGATCAGCTTTTTCGGTACAGAACCCCTAGCGTCCTGGGGCTGCTCTTCAGCTTCTTGAGCATTCTGGTTATAGTCTCTCAAGTAAGCCTTTCCCGACCGAGTACCAGGGTTGTCTCCCGGGTATGCTGCTAGGGCAATCCTCTCTTCTTCTGAATCGGTGAGATGTTTGAGGTGATCATCCATCTCAGTCACGGAGGGGCTAATCATTTTAGAGGACTTAGCCTTGCCTCCTTTCTTTTTGGAGGTGTTCGTCCACTGTTGGTCTCTTAGCAAGTCAGGATGGACCCACATAATTTCTCCTTTTGGGATGGTGAGGGGTACCAACGCCCTATCTTTCTGACCATGTAAGTCAGTGTCCTTCATATGCATCTCTCCCTTGTAGATGGGAATGACGCCATTCGTAGTTGTTACTGGTGGGAAGTCGCCGAATTGGACCGCTATTAAGTTGGTGGACACGGTCTTCTGCTCGGGCTTCATGGTGAGCACGTTTGCATTTACCAGGTTTTGTAAAATGTCTTTAAAGACATAACATTTTCTGGTAGGGTGGCCCAGGAACCTGTGATAGCGGCAATAGTTGGGATCGTCCACTTTTCCTGCCTCATCCGGTTTCTTGATTTCGGGAAGCTGTATTTTGTTGTTCTTCCGGAGTAGTTGGAAAAAGGTGTCCACATGTTCTTCTTTGAACGAATACTGCTTGGGCGCCCTTTGTTGATTTGGCACCTTGCCTTGCTTTGCGGGAGGTGGTGCTCGCGTGTTGGCGTCAGCCGCCAAAGTCTCCTTTCCTTTAGACCGCTGGGCATTGTACTGGTTGCGTTGCTGTTGTGGCTTGGGTTGTGCAGCTTCTTTGGCTTTGACTCGAGCAACAATCTCTTTGGCTTGTTCTCCTTGCGATACCAGTTGCCTCCAGGAGCGACATTCTGCCACCCCCATCTGAGCGAGGAGTTGGGTCTGCAAATTGTGCATGCAAATTTCAACCAAAGTTGATTGAGTCATACCTGATGGGCATTGCAGTGCCATGCTGCGAAATCTCTCAACATATGCCTTGATGGACTCTTCTTTCTTTTGTTTAGTGGCTAGAAGAGTCGGGATTGAGACTTCCGTATCGTCCTCAAAGAACCTGGCCAAGAATAGCCTTTCCAAATCTACCCATTTTTGAATAGATCCAGCAGGCAGCTTCATAAACCACTCAAAGGCGACACCCTTGAGGGTACCGATGAATAGCCGGGTCAGAATGGCATCGTTTGCTACTACATCTCCAGTCTGTGACTTGAAGTAGTAGATGTGCTGATTCGGTGATCCGGTGCCATCGAACGGTTGCAAGGTAGGTGCCTTAAACTTCGGTGGGTAAGGGGCTGTGTCCCACTCAGCGAGATAAGGCCGCACGACCCCTTCTTCGCGGAGCTCGCTTCTGTTGGCGATTGCATTAAGGCGAGCCTCCAGTTCATCCACTTTAGCAGACTGAGGATGAAGTTCCTTTTTTTGTCTCCTTCTCGTTTTCCGAGGAGGATTCCAAGTTGTGAGTTTCGCGATCTGAATGTTCAGTCGCTTTCTGCTTCCCCTTTGATGTGGTTCTTCGGGAAGATTCAGGTCTTTGGCCTTTTTCAGTAAGCAGCTGGGCCAACATATCCTTCATCTGAAGAAGGGTCTCCTGTTGTGCTTGGAGCATGATATGATGTTCGTCTACTCTCTTAGCTAGGTCTTCAGGATTTTCTGCCATGTAAGCGGAAACTTCACGAGCCACAACGGAGCTTGAAGATTAAGATTCGGCAATTACCGAGTGTTCGTCGTCAGAAGCGATCCCCTTGGCTAATCTTTGGTAATTAACCGCACGAATGGCTCCTGTACGAGTCCGGGTGTGTCGGTATACCCCTTCAAACTCTTCACACATTTCCCGAACAGTCGGGGAATGACTCTTTTGTGATTCTTCAGAATTGGGATTTGAAGCCTTTCCCTTAACTATCAAATTTATAGTAACTTCGGGGTATTCAGTCTCGGTTGTCTTCTTTTTGTATCGACGTTGTCGTTTGGTAGGTCTAACGACGTTTGTCAACCTATCAAATACAGACTGTCGAGGTGCGGATGCACAACAATGGCACTCTGAAAGAACTGCAGAAATAAGCCTCTCACATTAGCATGAGTGAGCTGCTTGCTGTGCTGACAATAATCCCCGCAGATCAGGAACTTGGGAGGAAGCCATCCCTGGGCATGAAGGTGGAGATGGAACCCCCTACCCTTGGGTGGGTGAAATCAGTTCTCGTCGAACGTGGATTTTAAACCCATGTGGACTGTTTTGCACTTGACGGACCTCTTGAGGATTGCGTTCTTGAAGAGCAACGCTAGGGTCGCGTTCTTGAAGAATAACACGAGGGTCGCGTTTGGGTTTATAAACATTAGGCCGAGGCCCACGTTTAAATGATGAAACAGACCCCTGAGGGTCATATTTTGGTTGAACGTGCCCCTGAGGGTCGCGTTTGGTCAGTGAAACAGACTCTTGAGAGTCATGTTTTGTTTGAACGCACACCTGGGGTGTGCGTTTATTTTCGACGGTGTTTTTCTAAGGGCCGTGTCTTGTAGGAACAACGCGCCACTGAGGGTCGCATTTTAGCTGTATCAGCCGAGGCTCGTAATTATGCTCGTTACCGCGAAGCACGCGTTCTTTAGTGGAAACGCTATGCTCGGGTAAAGCCTCACGAACGCGATCCTCGTGTCGGGTCGTCATTCGACTCTCGCGCAGATGTGCTCGTCGTATGGATCTTCTCCGTCTTCGAGCGGCGTTCTTCTTGGCTTTCTTCAATGTCTTGGCTGCAACGTCATCGGCGTTGGTTGGATTTTGCTCTATCATAGGTCTCTTATGACCTATTATATGCCATAGTGATATGGGTGCGGAATCCTCAACTCGCAAGGCGAGTTTAAGGTCTTGGCCAAAGGAGAGGGCTTTCTTTGGCATCTCAGCAGTGGTCACGACCTCCTTAGAGGTCTTGCGGGTATAATGCTTAGCCTTGGGGCTAAGCGATCCAGAGGATAAAGCTTCCTCGTATTATGCTTGATCAAACTCCACGATGAGAGTTTCAACAGTTGTTCCCATGAGGTGGACGTCGGATTGCGCCACCACTTCGTCGTCAGAGAAGCTAGTCCCCAGCGGAGTCGCCATCTTTTGTATGTTAGAAAATTACAACAAAGAGATTAAAAAAATTTGACTTAGATTCCTTTAATCTCGGTTACAATTTGATTACAAAAGAGAGGAGAACGAATTTGATTCTCCCCTTTGTTTAAAACTGGGTTCTTCTCGGTAGCGATGGAATGCCTCCTTCGATTGCTTGCGTCGAATTTGCTTTCCGTTGACGATCTGACCGTCTCTTATCTCGTGGAAACAATGAACTTCTGTGAAAAGTTTGATAAATAACTCTGAACGAGTCTTTAGAACTCAGAACGAGTTAGAACTCTATGACCAGAGTTGTTAGAATCGAAAATTCGGTTAATTGCCAAGCTGAATTTCTGTTGCTGAAGGATTCTCCCAGATTTGATCCTCTGGATCTGAACCAAATCTTCTCTTTTGAAGAATTCGCCTCTGCTGCCAACTCCTCTATGGTTTTTGAACTGAAAATCTTCAACCCCTTATGGTTTTGATCCTCAGAATCCAACCCCTGAAAATCCAACCCTTTCTTCGTTGGGTTTGTTGAGTTTTTATAGGGGGATAAGAGGCTGTAACTTCCCTCTAAATCCGCTCCTAAGTGGGCGTGATTTCCTCAGATCGTGGGGAAAACGGTTCTGGAACCGTTCGACTCATATTTGAATGAATCAAACGCCTAACCTGGCGTTCAGGACCCTAAACTCGCGTCTTAGAATTGAGACACGAGGTTGGGTGTTGGCTGAACATCCAGAACGCAAGGGTTGCTCGCGTTTCACTTGTTGTGACTTAGAAACGCGGAGGTCGCCTGCATTTCTAGAATTATAACGCGAATGTGAATTCCACGTTTTAGAAGAAGTTGGTTGACTTGTAGCTTCTTCTGAAAGGCGTTGCAAGGACCGTTGTTCAGTAATCCTCGCTTTAGCTGTTGTGGGATGTGAAAGTCGTCAGATTGTACTTTCCACTGTAGATGGTGAAGACTGTCGCATAGAGTTTTCATCAGTTGTTGGAAGTATCGTCGAATTGTAACTCTTCTCGCTTTATGTGAAAAGTCCTCTATTTGCAGCTTTCGTTTGTTGGCATGAAAGCTATCTGATTGTAGCTTTCATTGTTGGAGTTTGATAGGAACCAGTGATTATTTGCCCACAGCTCTCTACTAAGCAACTCACCAACTAAGTCTAACCTTTTATTTCTGAAATTATTACACTGCTCATCAGCATCTCTAATAGTTGCTAATATGATATTAGTCATGTTGTTGTTGCAGCCATCAAGATCAATCATCTCAAGCATGAGGCCGTGTTTGTGGCGATTATAAAGCTGCGGATGCCGTGATTTAGAAATTTCTTGTGTTTTGATTATAAGGATGAATTCTGCTTCTTGATTTGAAGGAATCATTGCCTTGTAATCTCTTCTTAATCCCGTGGGGATCAGCTATCCATTGTGATTTTTAGACAGCCTACAAAACCCTCAATTGCTTAAAAGCTTCTAAACAAACATTAAACAAACTTAAACCATTGTTTAAAACTTTTTTAAACTTGTTTAAAACATTTCATTAGTTAGATATAAAGGATGAGAGCAATGGGGTATATATAGCCACCCAAAACCTCAGCCAAAACCCAACTGAAAAGACAAAAAAGCCCCCAGAAAACACTGCTGGAAACTAGCTGTTACTGTGCAACGGCTCTTTCATAAGTCGACCTATGAGTCGACTTATGAGTTAGCTTATATGAGTCGACTCAGCAGAAGAAAAATCATAACTGCGCTACACTTCGTGAGTCGACTTATGAGTCGACTAATGATTCGACTAAACATGCACAGACCTGAAGTGCACAGAAAAACTCAACTTTAAACCATATTAAAAAATATCAAATAAATTCCAAAAATTATGAAACTTTGAGAGGTGATTGTAGATATGATAATAAACATGCTATAAAAACTGGTTCTTAAAAAGGACCTCCCAAATAAGAAATATCATCATTTTGTAAAATAGTCCAAAACATGAAAATGTGAACACATGAATTTTGACATTTTGGCTAAACCATGTTTTGAAACTTTACAAAATAATTTTGTGGACTTAATGAATGATTGTTAAGTCCATAAACCATAAAAATAATATTTTCACAAAATTGCATATTCTATGCAATATATTCTTAAACAAAATAGAGTATGAAATATATGATTATATATATGAATGTAAATTTGTTACATATCTATATATCTAAACCAAAACAGAATAATAAATATAAAATATGTAATCTCATATTTATAAACAT
>BQKN01020592.1:0-17577 GCA_022839385.1 Asparagus kiusianus | reverse complement strand
GGGTTCCGCTGTTAGCATTATACCACTCCGATTGATGTACAATCTCAAAATTCCTGCTAGCAAGTTAGCATCCATAGGCACTGTTATCTACGGATTTAACACCAGTGGGTCTAGTCCATTGGGTAAAATCCGGGTGAAATGCCACCTCGAAGATTTAAAATCGGAAGTCACGTGCTATGTGATCGATGCAGAGACCTCTTATAACTTACTATTAAGTCGACCCTAGATCCATAGTAACGTTATAGTCCCTTCTACCCTCCACCAGTATCTAAAATATGTAGACACTAATAATGAGGTCAAGACGATGGTCGTTGATACACAACCGTTTAAGGGATTAGAAAACTATTTCACCTATTCCCTTCTTTACGGTGCTAAATCTGATACTGAATCATCAGCCTAAGGTGCGGATAGCGGAGAAGAAACTGACATTAAGGCTGGGCATGATTACAATGGAGGTTTTGTATTAAATGATATTGTACCCTTTGTAATCAATCTTGACGGTGGAGAATTGTCAGATGGTAGTTGTAATTGGCAACTTGCCGAAAGGAAAATAAATAACGATTTAGAGTATTCGCCTTGTCTTGAGGATGTAATGCAGGGGCTGTATAATACCCCGATATACATATGCTGCTTCTTTTGTCTTGTATGACGAAGAAGTGTATCCAAGACTCACTTCGAACGACTCTCGTCATTCCTGCTGAGGCAAGGGGTGAAAAGGAGTTAATCTTTGGCAAAGGGGGAGATATCTCCACCATCAGATCCCTTTTCAAAGGAAGATAGTGACGATGAAAGACCTGGTCATCACTTGTTCAGATACAGTCAACAAGTGCGTAACTTCATGGAGAAATAGGGATACAACTTCGCACTTGAAGAAGGTCTTTGTTTTGATCGAAGTCTACGAGTTCCACCTTGCCCGGCCTACGTACCGAAAGGAAAACCCGATAATTATTATGAATATAAAAGGGGTCTAGGCTACGTCTCTTCATCCGATGATGAGTGTTGCTGGTAAGTCATCGACCGATTAGCAAATAAGGATGGATACTCATCCGATTCTTCAAATTAGGACTCCAACGTCAGCATTAGAGAAATGTTCAGAGGCCTGATGTCGAATATGACCACGATTGATCCCGCCACAATGGAGGAGGATGATCAATTACTAATTTGGGAAGATCCTTGGATCCATCACCTGAATATCCAATATAGTGATAGATTCGAACAAAGAGAACCTTCCGCCAAAGACAAAGTGGTCCAGGTGAATATGGGTCCAAGCCTAACCAAACCGTCATGGTCATTAGTAGGAGAGATAACAAATTCTGCTGCTTTCATTTTACCACACCACCAGGTGGCTCGCCTGAATGCCGAGTCTTCCTCCCCCACCAACTCGACATCGTCGTAGAAACGAATCCGAAACCCATATTTGTCAGCGATAGCCTTCCGTCAGATGAGAAGGAAGAGTTGATTGCCCTCATCAGGGAATACATATATGTTTTCGCCTGGAATTATGAGAATATGCCAAGACTTGATCCAAACGTGGCGATGCATCACCTCAATATCAAACTGGATGCCAAGCCTATCAAGCAACATCAAAGACAGTTTCATCTGTAAATTATGGAAGTAATCGAGTCTGAAGTTAAAACGCTGATTGACTCGGGGTTTATCAGGGAAGAGCAACATCCCGACTAGCTAGCAAATATTATACCGGTCCTTAAAAAGAATGGGAAAAATAGGATCTGCATTGACTTTAGAGACCTGAACACCACTTGCCCAAAGGACAATTTCCCTCTTCTGATCATGGATGTCATTATCGACAACACATGCGGATTCGAGAGACTGTCCTTTGTGGATGGATTTTTGAGTTACAATCAAATCAAGATGTACCCCGGACGATAAAAAACATACCGCATTTAGAATACCCCTCGATGTTTTCTGCTTCACAGTCATGCCTTTCGGTTTGAAGAACGCAGGCGCTACATACTAGCGGGAAATGACGAAGATTTTCTAGAAACACCTCTGAAAGACCATCGAGTGCTATGTTGATGATTTGTTCATGAAAAGCCGTAGCAAAGACGACCACATTAAAGGCTTAAAGATGATGTTCGATCTCATGAGTTACCAATTGAAGATGAACCTTACCAAGTCCTTCCTGGGAATGTCCAGCGACAAATTCCTCGGATTCGTCGTAACCACTAAGAGTATCCACATCAATCCTGATAATGTGAAGGCGATACATGAGTTACAACCCCTGAGAAACCTCAAAGAGCTCATAGGACTACAAGGGTAATTGGCTTATTTTCACCGGTTCATCTTGAACCTATCCGGGAAATGCCAACCATTTTCCAAGCTCACGAAGAAGGGCTTGTCATTTATTTGGGATGGCACCTGTCAGAAGACCTTCGAAGATATCAAAGTATATCTGGCTAATCCTCCTGTCCTCGTTGCACTAAAGTTGGGTAAACCGTTCTTGATTTATGTCAAATCGTGAACCACTCGTTAAGTGCTTTACTCACACAAGACGATGACAATGGTCACGAATAGGCAATATATTATTTGAGTCAAACTTTGGTAGGTGTCGAGTCTCGATATCCGATGATCGAGAAGGAGTGCCTCGCTTTGGTATTCATAATTCAGAAAATACGACACTACCTGGTTGGACAAATGATCTACGTCATCTCTAATGTTAACCTAGTCCGGGTATTCATGACACAACCGGCTTCAATGAATTGGTGGTTAATGAGATGATCCATACTCTTGTCCTAATAAGACCTGCACTTCAAGCAACAAAAGTTGGTCAAATGGCAAGCGATTTGTGATCTTCTAGCGGCCAACCCTACGAAGGATACAGCCGAATTATATAAAGATTTGTCAGATGAAACTCATAAAGTTAACACCACCTCTCATCAGCAGGTATGGCAATTATACTTCGACGGTGCTTCTCGAACAACCAATGTGGCGAGTGCTCCCGAAAGTTCAAAAATATCCTTAGGAGTTGGAGTTGTCTTAGTTTCCCTAGAGAAACACGTGCTGCCTCGAGCCTATTCACTCACCAAGCCGTGTTCTAATAATGTAGCTGAATACAACACGCTGCTCATTGGGCTCAGTTTCACCAAAGAGCTAGGGGTCAAATATCTCAAAGTTTTTGGTGATTCTCAACTGATAATCAACCAAATTTGAGGAGAGTATGAAGTTAGGAATCAAGATCTGATACCGTACCATAAGGCGGCCATCGAGATGGCAGACTCGTTCGAAGAATTCTTCATCAGGTACATTCTACATCTCCAGAACGCATATGCAGATGAGCGTGTGGCATTAGTAGTGTATCTGGCACAGCCTCATAAAACAGAACAGTTGGTTACTGTGAGAACTTACCAACTCTTTGTGCCGGACTACGCCCTGGACATCAAAGAGGCACACTCGACCAGAATTGATCTCGAGCCTCAAGATTGGTGTTTCCCCATTATTGATTATGTCTTGCACGGTATTTTACCAGAAGATCTAAAAGAAAGAGACTCGGTTTGACAAAGAGCACCGAGATTCTATTATAACACGGCGACCTAGGCACTGTATCGTCACGCAAACGACGATCTGCTACTCCGATGCCTTTCAACCAAAGAGGTGGGGAGGCTTTCAAGGAAGTGCATGACGAGACCTGTGGCACACACTAACCCAGTCCTAAACTCTATGATCGACTCAGAAGAATGGGATATTATTGGCTAACCATAGTCAACGATGCAGTTGATTACGCTCGACGGTACCACGCATGTCAAGTACATGCAAATTACATGGACCAACCCCGTAGCATTTTCACCCTTAGGCCACTTCATGGCCATTCGAGACATGGGGAATGCATATTGTCGATCCTATTTTTTTCACCATCACCCAAGGGTGACCGCTTTATTTTGGCAATCACCAATTACTTCTCAAAGTGGGCTGAAGTAGTTCCACTCAAAGAAGTAAAGACAAATGACATTGTTAAGTTCATCAAACACTATATTATCTACTAATAAAGTGTTCTAAGATGAATCGTGCATGATAACAGCCCTTAGTTTGTCAGCAATGCCTTTATCAAATTCTATGGAAAGTTCAAGATTCAAGATGTCTCGTCGATGGCTTACAATCCCACGACGGGATTGGCTGAAGCTTTCAAGAAGACAATTATTAAGATTCTGTCAAAGCTCGTGAGAACCAATAAATGAAACTGGGACGACAAACTCGGCAAAGCTCTTTGGGCATATCGCACTATAGTCTGCACGCCTACCGGAGCGACTCCGTACTCTCTAGTGTATGGATGCGCGGTTGTTCTTTCCTTGGAAATTTAAATTTTATCCCTTCGTATTGCTCTCGCAACAGGGATGACGATGGAGGAACAACATCAGAAACGTCTTGAAGAACTTAAGATGTTAGATGAAAAGCGCCTAGAGGCTCAGCAACAAATTGTGTTTTACCAAGACAGAATCTCCCGGGCTTTTGATAAAAGAGTCCGACAATGAATCTTCAAGGAAGGAGACTTGGTTCTCGCCGTCCGGTGACCGATGATACTCAACTCCAAGAAGAAAGGTAAATTCTAACCCAAATGAAAAGGACCGTTTGTGATAGAGACGGTCTACTCAAACAGCGTATATCTCTTAAAGCGACCCAAGACAGTGACAAGCTCATGATGCCAATAAATAGGAAGTTCCTAAAAAAACTATCCCTAGTACGTTCAGGATAACCTATTTAACAGGAAGTTCCTAGAGAATGCTACGCAGGGTATTCTTAAGGATAAGCCGAGATCAGCTGATTATTCAAGATGAAGACCAGTCATCTGAATGATTCATCCTTAATCATAAATGAAAAGTGATTAAGAACCTCCCACAGTGGCTATTTAATTATTTCCAAGATGATTAAAACCCTCCCACTGTGACTTTCCGAGCACTCTTTCGCTGAGATGAGATTCAATGACCTCATTTGGTCAATTTTCCCTTATGAAACTCCCATATTGCACATGTAGAGTGCTTGATTCACGATCCTCCATCATAAAATTCATCACTGATCAAATTAACTGATAGTGGGTCTACTAAAATTCTTTCAGCTGAGTCCATCCAAAACTCCTACTGTGTTTGTGCACTTAACACTCCCAATGTTAAAGTCCCAACATAATACTCAAAAGTTTAAGCTGTTGATCCATAGCAATTAGCAAACCCCTTTCATATTAAGTCCCTATCACTTGACACTGGAAACCCCCACCGAGTGATTTGTACAAGTTAACATTCCCACTGCTATTTGTATCCCACTCCCACTGCTTGTTTGGTCAAACCTTCCTATAGTTAGGACCAAAGCTAAAATCCATTCTCGATTCCTTCTATGAATGAGAGATCCACTTTCAAAATAGACTTTCCTTTTGATAAACAAAAAACCTCCACCCAGGTTGAATGATCAAACCTATAAAAGTTACGGTCGTCTCAATAACCCATACATGGTCACACCATTAAACGGTTAGGACCACAATCGAAACTTCTTTTCGATAAATGAAAAGGTTTCCACTCTTTCCCCTTTAATCAAACCTATAAAAGTTAGGGCCAAAGTTAGAATTCCATCTCGATAAATGAGAAATTTTATTTTCAGATCAGGTAACCAATCCTATAAAAGTTAGGGTTATCTGGATCTTTTTGATTCTTGGAGTGGAGGTCCCACTCTTAGTTTCACATTCCATATTCTCGAAATGGAGATCTCACTTTGAGTTTCTTTTACAGTAGGAGATAGAATATAAAATTCTTCCTCTCCAGCACCGGGTTCATCTTTACCCTAAAAAAGACATGGGGATAGAATATAAAATTCTTCCTCTCCAACACTGGGTTCGTCTTTACCCCAAAAGAAGACCTGGGGATAGAATATAAAATTAATCATCTCCAGTTTCGGGTTCGTCTTTGCCCCAAGAGAAGACACAATCTCTTAACATCATAAATCCATACCTCATATGCATGGGGAATTTTATCTCGACTCCCAAATAGAGATAAGTCTACGCCTAACACGTATTATCGGTTAGTCTTTTACCATGAAAAAGACACCAGAATTTATTCTATGGGACTTTATCTCGATCCATAAATAGAGATAAGTTTGCACCTAACGCATGCTGCTGGGTAGTGCATTCTCGTAAAAATGGCAAAGCTCACATATTCGACATCGTGATAGTTGTTATTAATAATGCCGGGATCCATGCCTTACACGCATAAGAGACTTTATCTTAATCCCTAATTAGAGATAAGTCTATGCCTAACACGTGTTTCCGATTAGTCTTTCACCTTAAAAAAGACACCAGAGTTCATTCTGGGGGACTTTATCTTAATCCCTAAGTAGAGATAAGCCTACGCCTAACAAGTATTGCCGGTTAGTTTTTCACCGCGAAAAGACATAAGAGTTTATTCTAGGAGACTTTATCTCGATCCCTAATTAGAGATAAGCCTACACCTAACATATGTAGCCAGTTGTTATTCGACTTAGCAACAACTGAGTTTATGCCTCTTTGGCATAAGTGAGTTTATCTCAAATCCCTCATTAGAGATAAACCTGCATCTGACACATGCCACTAGGTAGCCTATTACCATGACAATGGCGAAGTCTATGTATTCAATATCATAGCACTAAGAGAGTTAACTCTCTTAGTATAACACTACATGTGAAACGGACTCAGACAATTCACATGCTAGTCCGATTCAAACGGTAATTGGTAAAGACACATCAAATCTTTTGAGGGCTGAGAGTTAGCTAAAAACCCTAAGTCTACGCCTAACATGCGTTGCTAGGGAGCCTATTCCTGTAATAATAGTAAAGTCTACGTATTTAATATCATAGCACTAAGAGAGTTAACTCTCTTAGCACAACATTACATGTGAAATGGACTCAGATAATTCACATGCTAACCCGAATCAAACGGTAATCGGTAAAGGCAAATTAAATTCATTGAAGGCTTAGGGTTTGCTAAAAATCCTATAAGTATTATGATTGTTGTTCCAGATAGAATAAAAATTATAATAAAAGAAATATGCTAAATAGAAGACTTTGTTTTCATAATGAAGCCAAGTCAAAAGAAACAAATGTGGCGTTACCAGTCCAAATACATCTTACGGCCACGAATTTGAAATTTCCAATATAAAGATCTCCTTCTCATAAGAGTCCTCAACCTTAGTCTGCAACTCAGCACAGACAGAATCTTCAGTGGCGTCCAATACACTCGAAGCTTCGCTCTTCAGCTTGGCCAGCTTTTCGTTTGCAGGATTCAACTTCTCTAGTACCTATCTTCGAGAGTCTTTTATATCATTTAATTCGCCTGCGAGAACGACGAGAGAATCTTTAGCATGCTTCAGGGCCTTCTCAAGATTAGCGATTTTCTCATCGACTGAAGCCAAAGATCCAATCAATTCAGTCATGCTCTTGTCTTTCCTCGAGAGAACCATTATCATCTGCATGATATAACTCTCCTGCATTTGAAGCTTGTCCCCAAGGGGCATTCGGGTGTCACACTACTGCTTCAGCTGAGACTCTAGCTGAGTAGCAACATATGAAGAAGCACCTGTAACTTGTAGCTCCCCTAGCTCTCAGAGCTTGTGCTCTAGCGTGGTTAAGTCTGTGGTGAGATGATCAGCCAAATCTGGATATCCTTCTGCTCTGAGCATCGTCATATAACGATCAAGAGACCACCTGAACATATCGAAAGAATACCCTCGATCAAGGATCTTCTCAATCATCCCACTCACAAAAGAAATGAAATGACTGAGATCCACACGAAAAATCTCCTTGCTTGGATTAGTATCTCTCAGCAAAGCCATGACAAGCTCATATGGAGATGTGGGAAGCTCTGCAAAAGAAAGGAGAAATATTATGTTCTGAAATATCGTCTAGAAACTCAAAGCAAGTTACAAAGCAGAACTTACTAATGCCAACAGAGGACCTTCAGCTTAGCATCCCATGCTTGACCCTACCAACCTAACATCGGGAGTCGCTGGAATAGTGGTAAGTATGATAGTCATCAAAGTACTGGCATCTTCAGCTGGTCTCGTAACTGGGATTGTAGGACTTTCCCCTACAACGACAGCTTCTGTAACTATCGGGTCTGAAGGAATAGTAGCCTCAAGCTAAGAGGTGGGCGGCTATGCTGCGGCCATAGCCACCTCTAATGGTGGAAAGCCAAGATCCTTAGGCTGATTAGAAGCACCGATGATTGTAGCTACATCAGCTCTGCTGGCTGGTCCTACCATCAAAACTCCCTTGTGGTTAAGTAAGGACTAACAAACGAATTGCAGCAAAGTTACAATAAAAATCCCTACCTGCAGATGAACCAGCCTCCATGCGTGGTCCTACAACTTCATGATGGGCTTGCTCTGATAACATATCGTGAACAGCCAGTTATCCGGTGATATGAGCGTTGACTTTGTGTGAGATGTAGACCAGTGACTTGTTATAGAATGGCTAGTTACATGACTTCGTTATTTAGATGATTATGGATTCTTGTGAGATGTAGGCCAGTTGTGTTTCATTTCATACATAGATCGGGATTAATATTTAATTATTTATAATTCGAGACATATAGTATATACATGAGGGTTTCCTTGTTTGGATTATTTCGTTCGACGTACTACGTCTCTTGTTGTAGATTTTTAAGTATTAATTCCATCTAGTTGTATGATATTGATACTTGGATGAATATTCTAATCGCTAGCTGCATGATCGATTTGTTACTTGGTTGATTTTCTTGGATTCTTGGATTATTATATACTATTGAAGGATTTTATCTAGTTTTTAGTATCCAGCTGCATGCTTCTATTTATTATTACTATTTTCGCATTGGGTTTTTGATTATTACATTTTCCTTGTAGGATCTTGCAGTGTGCCATGCATGCTAACATACACTTGTTTTCTCTGGTGTACGTTTGAATTAGAGGAAGAACAAGTTCAGCTGGGAGATCGCCAGGAGCCGAAGGATTCTCAGCAGGAGTGCCTTGCAGACCGAGCAGAAGAAGCCAAAGTTTAGTTAGTCTCTCTAGTTGTTCGTTGATCTTAGTTTACTTTTGTAGCATTTCTTTTCCGCCTGATCATTATATTTTATATTCTTCAGTATTTCATTCAGATAGTTTTGTATAAGGGTATGTTTGACCCGTATTTTTATCTCTTGGATGATAATTATTTGTGATGTGTATTATTTTATTCTGTGTTGTCCATTGTATTCTTGCTAACTGTGATCGGGGACCTGTGACTTCGTATTGTATTTATTTCTAGACGCTTAGTGTATTAGGTTGAGGAGAAAAATTTATTTTTATTTATTCTCCTCAATCTAATACGTCGTGGGCTCGTTCACGTTCTGATTCCCTGGTATTTTGGAAAGCGGGGCGTGATAGTCGCCGAATGGTCTTACGCAGAATGCAGCGCTCAAATCTCTACGTCTCTCTATCACTATTCAACTCACCCCAAGCAGTCGATTGGTTCTCAATGGTCCCCTCAAGCATCTCTTTCTTAGCCGATAGCAACTTCACCAGACGATGGAGTATGGAGAGTTCATCCACTTGATTGTCCTTTATTTGGGCTAACTGCTGTTAGAGTATTTTGATTTCAGACATTCTGTCGAGGAGCATCTCTGGTCTATGCGATGGTGGCATAGAGATGGAGAAGAAGAAGAAGAAGAAGAAGAAGAAGAAGAAGAAGATGGTAGAAGCAGAGAGAATGGATGGGGATGACTACTATTATAGCCTCTTTCAAATCCTAACTCCTAAGAAAATCACATCTTTTGAGATTTGATTGGATCAGACAAAGAGGCTAAAACTTAGCCTAAAACTCAGTCAAATCCATAGTAGATCTCACGAGATCTTCAATCAAAAGATCTTAGCCATAAATCACGACGCAAATCCAAAGGTGAATCTTAACGATTTTTGCCATCTAGCGAACATTGCTAATCGATGAACTTTGCTCAGTAGCCTAAAATTGAGCAACCTATGCTCACACCTAAAATCAGTCAAACTTCGCTGATTTCCTCAACATCGCCTTAACAATAGAAAAGGCGAATTTCTTTCCAAGCATGGATTTGGACGAGCACAAGCATCATCAATCCTTCGATACAAGTCTACAATAAAAGAACCTACGTTCAATACTACACCTCTGGCAACCAAGTGACTAGATGAAGATATGTTATCACCTAATTAAGACAACTCAAGTCATGTTCAACACTACACTTCTGGCTATTTACCCAAAGTATTTCAAATCCTAGCTACAAATTGAAATGTAGGATATTGAAAACTTTGGTGGTCTTGTAGACGGTCAAAATGTGTTTTCACTTAGGACGATAATCAGCTTGGATCCAAGAAGTGAACGCACATGGGATAAGCAATTCGAATAGGCTCAAAGTCAAGCCCATAATAAGCTGTAGTGAAGGTCGCTTGATGACTGAAGCGAACCTCACCAAACAGCACACATGGACTTAATTTGACCAAGCCAGACATGAGTCAACCCTTACGACATGCCTCAAGCTGAGTCAAAAGGTGTCATTAGTCGACCAAGCCTAGAGTTGAATTTTGTGTCAAATTCAAACTCATAGATGAAGCTCGCAAAAGTGCCCATGTCGACTTGACCCAACCAAGTCAAAGCATGAGTCGACTCCCACAACACGCCCCAGGCCGAGTCAAAAGGCATCATTAGTCGGTTAAGTCTAGAGTTGAATTCTATTTCAAATTCAAACTCATAGGCAAAGCTCGCTAACTAATGAACTTCGCCCATATCCAGTGGACCAAGTCATCCACTTCCAAAGAAGGTGCCTACGTCCACAACGACCTTCACCCACGTCTTCAGCGAACTTCACCAAGTTCGTGAAGTCCACCCAAATAGTTGTTTCAAAGCTATTCTTGGGGGATAACTACTTCCCACTAACTCCTATTTTAATAGCCACTTAATCCACAATTAAGGGGATCATTAACTCTCTCTTTTAGCCTATAAAAGGAGAGATCATTTATTTTAAAGGAAGGGATTCTGACTGATTAGAGAGATTAGAATTGTAACTCAATTCTGACATAAGGGTCATCACACGCATCGCACTTGCGATCTTATTGAGAAACATTGCTAAGAGAAGACTGAGCTAACTTCCAAGAAATTTAACTCTCGACAGCAAAAGTCTCATTGTCTTGATGGGTGCATCAACGGAGTACAAGATTTACGCTCCACTAGCACACAGAAAGAGCCCTAGGAAAAATAAAATTTCCTTTGTTTCATTGTATTTCTTTTATTATAATCTGCGTCAATTGTAATGCAAAAGAACCCAAAATAGTTGGCTGCTGGTTAGCGATCTCGGGAGGGATATCTTGTCTTAGCTGGGATATCAGTAGTAAGTGGTTCGCGTTCGGTTAAAGTTTGTGGAGAGGTTGATTGATCTAGCGCAGCGGGAGGTAGGTCAGGACTAGCCACTTGCTCGGTAGGAGGACTAATTTCTAGACTTGGATTTGGATTGGTTTGTGGTGCTAGAGAGTTGGATGTGTCAGGTTCAAGGAAGATGAGGTCTTTGGGTGTGGATGGTGGTGAAGGTACAGGTGGGAAGGGTAAAGCGTATGGCCGGAAGATGTTCAAAGAATGTGACATGGAGAGAGATGTGGAGGTAATTAGAATGAGGATCATAGTAGTGATAGACTTTATGATTAGACTGTATCCAATGAATATGCACATAACAGATTAGGGTGAGAGTTTATTGCGTTCTGAGGATGGAGTTGGACAAAGCATGTGCAACCAAAGACTCAAAGATGGGAATAGTTTGGTGGTTTTTGGTATAGTTGTTGAAAGGGTGTGAGACCTTTCAGAGTAGTGGAGGGAATGTGATTGATGAGATAAACACTCGTGAGGAGAGCTTCTGCCTAAAACTAAATGGGTACAGATGTAGATAGTAAAAGTGATCTGGTAGTTTCGAGGATGTGTCGATGATGCCTTTCGGCTAGGAGAATTGACAGAGGCAATGAATTCTGGGAAGCAATGAGATGTATATCCCTCCCCTGAATCTGAGCATAGGATTTTGATGTGGAGGAGAATTGGGTGAGGATCATGGTGGCAAAGTTTTTGTAGATATCATATGCGTCAGATTTATGTTTCATTAGGTAAACCCATGTTAAGCGGGAGTGATCATTAATGAATGCTATGTAGTAATGATTTTCGCCACGAGATGGATGTGGAGATGGTCCCAAGAAATCAGTATGAATGAGGGCGAAAGGAACGGAAGCAATTTGATGGTTTATTTGAAAAGGTAGGCTAAGTGTTTTACCAACTTGCGGCCAGTACATGGTGACAAAGCATTAGTAGAAAAGTTTCATAATTTATCAGTTGTGGAAAGAGTACAAAGACGAAGTATATAGATGACCGAGGCAACTATGCCAGAGGTTGTAGGTGGTTGGTTTAGAGTTAAGGAGGTGAATGACGGATGCAATGGAAGGGGGGGGAGGATGAGCTTGTCTATGTAGTATAGGCCACCGATATTACGGTTAGTCCTAACCGTTTGTCCCGTATGAAGATCCTGTATGAGGTAAGATGAAGCTATGAAGGTAGTAGTATAGTTATGTGAGGTGATTTGTGCAGCTGAAAGTAAGTTCATTGTGACATTAGGGATATGGTGTACATTGGGGATCAAGAATTAAGGCTTAATATGCAGGTGACCTATAGAGGTCATGGGTAGTGGTGTGCCATCGGCCATGCAGACCATGGTTGTGGGAGGTAGGGGTGTTACGTTGTATAAGTATGTTTGTGATGATGTGAGATGATGTGTAGAACCAGAATCTAAAATCCATGAGTTAGTCTTTGTACCTGAATGGGTGATATATGAGGTAGCAGCTGAGCTTGTGTTAGATAAGGAAGTGGATGGATGTAGCGCCTGTAGGAGATCAGTGTAGGATGATGGTGTGGATGTGGATGGAATTTCGGCAACAGTTTCCTGGGGCATTGCGGGCGATGTCTTAGCTAGCCTTGCGCGACACTTATTCGTATAATGTCCGTAGAGCTTGTGGATGTTGCACCATTATTTGCATGTTGAGGTAAAGCCAGGTTGTTGCTGTCTCACCGAGAAGGTGTACTATTGATAGGGAGGACCAAAGCGAGTGGATGAGCATGAGGTGGCGTGGATAGAGCTCGGGCTGATGGAAAGAGTGTTGAGGTGAAGACGTGTTTCTTCAGCCTGTAACTCTGTGACAGCTATTTCAAGAGTGGGTCTAGGTGACCGGTGGATGAGTTGGCTACGGACGGATTCAAAGTCTGGTCAAAGCTTCATCAGGAATTGAAAGAGACGTTGACTATCTCTATTTTTGCAGTGAATGGTCTTGGAAGTCGGGTCAATAAGGGGTGTTTTAAGGGTTGCGAGTTATTCCCAGAGGTCAAAGATATGGGTATAGAACTCACGAATTGAGTGATCGACCTGTGTACCATGGATGTCTCCTGGTATAGTTGAAACTCTCGAGCGTCATCTAATTGTGTGTAAAGGCACTTGAGGTATGCCCAGAGGGATATGGTAATGTCAAATCGTACAAGCTGAAGTCGAATGGAGGTGAGACAGATTGTACAATTACGATGATGGCGTGATCTTTAGTAAGAGTTCAAGTCATAAGGGTAGACTCATAAGAGGAGAGGGCAGCTGTATCCTTAGTGAGATCACTGGTAGGAAGTGGTTGAGTTGTAGGTTTTGAGATGTCATTGATGTGTCCCCAAAGCCCACGACTACGAAAGATGACTCGAAGGGAGTAGGACTAGAGACAGTAGTTATCACCGTCGAGTTTTACATCGATTGATTGTTGATGGAAATGCATTTTTTTGGTGTCTTCATAACAGCTTATCGCTTATATGAAGGATATTACTCCGTGATTAGTTTAAGATCTAGGGAGATCTAATTGATAAAGCTAAGGATCAATGAAGATCTAGTTTTTAGGCCAAATAATTGGCACATGATCTAGTTGGTAAGTCAAATGATTGACACGGGATCTATGAAGATTTGGACGATAAGCCGAATGATCAGTGTAAAATCTATGAAGATCTCGTTGGTAAGCCAAATGATTGGCACACGATCTATGAAGATGTGGTTGATGAGTCAAGTGATTGGCATAAGATCTATGAAGATCTAGTGCATGTGGTGCAGTTTTGGCTCTGTTGTCGAGCTTTGGTGCAGAACTGGTGCACGGTGTGCGCATCTGGTGCACGGTGGTGCAGATCTGGTGCACATTGGTGCATGATGGTGCATATTAGATTTGTGGGGTTAGGATTTAAGGAGGGAATTCGTTGAATGGCTCTGATACCATATTAGAAGCAGAGCAAATCAAGAGAAAAAGGATATGTGTATTCATTGGTATTGTGGTCTATATGTACAATGTGAGTAGTATTATTTTATTATTCTACCCGATGTGGGACTAAACAAAAGAGCCTATCTATATAATATTTAACAGTACGTAAGTATTTTTCTCCAAAGATGTGACCAAGTCAAAATAGTGTAGATAAGGGAGAGTCGGAGGGGGAAGAGAAAGTGGTCAGAAGACAGAAGAGAACAACTGTTAGCTGTGGTTGAAGGGCTGAATTTGCCCATTGTTTATCCACCCTCCAATCTTTTTGACAGTTTCAGAGTTTAATTGCTCCTTTAATTGTGTTTTGTTTCGTTTTAGAAATATATTAGATTGTTAATGAAGGTATGGAGCATGCGTTTTCTATTCTAGTTGTTAAACTATATGAGCATTGTCAATAACTGAAAGTTGTTCTACCATAAATGCAGCTACTTTATTAAATAAATAAACAAATAATAGAACTCATTGAATAATGCTAATGCTAGTAATATTAGATTATGCATGGAGCTAATTGAGAAATGCTACTCATATTGGTTAAGTATGAATCTAACGTAACCGTCATAATCTAATGCTCTTTCTATTTGAAATTGTATGAATAAAAGTGATGGAGTCTATATGACATAAGCAGTAAAATTTGTTAGACAAAATCTAATAACTGTATCTGTTTGTAGAATCATAAAAGAAAGTATATGGGAGTTTGTGAATCAAAGCATGTCTAGGCCTGGGTTTATGTAAACCTACAGAATTTGAATATTAGTGTACCAGGGTATGTATTTTTATCTCTTGATGTAACAATAAGCTGATAACCAGTGATCACCGGATAGCTTTTCAGGTCACTAAAGAATATTCATGATTATTTTGGATTTTTAACACTACTATCATGGCATCATATGAATCAATTTTAGGATGTGTTTGGTTAGCGGGTGTTGAAATTATAAATATTCGCACAGGATCATGGATGTGTTTGGATTGATACAGTTGGAACATCATAATTTTCTAAATACATTTATGGGTGTTTTTTTAGATGTAATTGCAGCACGAAAATATTGTTGCAATATTCAAATATGCTAAAAATGAGCGTGTCACATCCACACACAAATTTTAGAGTGTTGCAACAACATCTGAGTTACAACACATGTGAATGCAACAACTTGAATTGCAACTACGGGCCCGTTTGGATAATAGAAGTATTGGAAGGTAAAAAGTAGGTTATGGAAGTAACTTTCAAAACTATGAAATAGGAAGTAGCGGAAATAACATTGTTTTTATGTGTTTCATATATTTTTAGAAGTAATGGAAGTAGAACCTTCCTCTTCATTTACTTTTTTTGTTTGGATAATATTTAAAAATATCACTAGGAAGTAATTAATACATGTTGCTTCCATTTTATTCCTGTTTAGATTGTCATTGAAATAGAAATAGAGTTGTTGTTGTCATTAATTGAAGAGACCAATAGTCATAGTTGATTTGCTTGATATATAATAAAACTAATCTTCCCATTTTCGCATCAAGGGGTATGACACGGAGATATATAATAAAATTAATCTTTCCATTTTAAAAATATAATATTTTTTTTGAACGATGAATAAGAATCATACACGAGAAAAAGAAATATGGAGAAACGATTCACATTAATTCTTTTTTCTCACTTGAAAAAACATGTGAAGAGTGCTCAACAAATATAACATTTAAACATTTGCATCTCCCGAGAAAACCATGAAAGAAGAGCAAAAGAACTCTCAACTTGTCGCGCATCATCTCGTGAGAATCTTGTTATTTGATACATTAAATTAAAACTATTACAATCACACCATAAATAACAAATAACATTAGTCCTTGAGAACTATAAAAAGGCATTAAAAAATGAGATACTTGCTCGAGCACTGCTTCAGCATCAGGAGCATAAATATACACAAACTTAACCAAGACATGTGCCTGCTACTTCCTTGCGAGGTGCATCAGCCTTGATTTTGGCTGGTCTAAGGATCCGATCAATCGGCCCATACTCCAGGTCTTCCTGCGCATTGAACCTCTTCATTCGACTCATGTCTTTGTGGATCTGTAATGGAATTGAACAAATTCGAATATTGACAATATTAATGGCATATGAAATAACAAACTACGCAACAATTGTGCCACATTGAGAGAGCATTCCCAAAAATGTGAGCCCATTAGTTTTCACCAGCGTTTTTTCTGGTGGACCCCGTCCTATATAACTTCCGTCGTATTTCAGAGCTTCGATGATGGAAAAAAAATTAAGGAAATGAAGATGATACGTAGGCGCCACATCATTATTTAAGAAAGTAGCGGAAGTAAATTTTCAAGAGAAACAAACATATATTTTTGTCTAGAAGTAGCAGAAATACCATCTACTTCCTCTACTTCTGCTATTTCACAGTTACTTCTGCGCAAACAAACGGGCCCTAATTGCAGTTACAACTATATTTGCTATTACAATGCCCTCTAAGCGAATGGTTCATATACGACTTGGATATGATATTAACCATATCTATACCTGCTTGCCAATCATGAATACGATACATATACAAATATGTCTCGGTAAGAAAAACTCATATCCATATCTGCTAAAATCGGATACGGACACAAGAGAGTTCATTAATATATTTGTTATATTTAAAAACTAATATTAGATCTCTTGATCATCAAAATTAATACCAAAATCATTAGTTTAAGGATTGAAAGAATTTGATCAACATATATTCATATATATCAGATATGGATCTACATAACGATATCAATAATCATATCCAATCAGTTATTAATTTTAGTAATCATGTCTGCATCCTAACGGATACGGTTATGAATATATCCACAGATATGAATATGGTTTTGTAGCATTGTGAATCAAACAAAATTTTTAGTTTTGAAAAATTTTCAAAGTTTTCTTTATTTATGATAGTATCAAAATTTCAAAACTGAATTCTTAAAAACCAATGAAACCCATACATAAATGGGTTTTCTTAAACATAAATTAGTCCCTTGAATTATTATTTTTCTAGTCCATCAAATCAATAAAAATGCTACTGTGTCCTTTAATTCTTATATGTTATTTCAGAATTAGTCCTTCAAATCATTCAAATTGCTATTATAAGGTCTCAGAAGTCTTATAATTTACTTAATTCTTTCAATTATGAGTAGTAACAATAAGAAGTAAGACTCGGTTAATTTAATAGAGATGTCAAAGATACGTGGACTAATTTCAAAATATCAAAGATTTAAAGACTAATATCAACAAAGAAAAACTTCA
>BQKN01020591.1:0-10229 GCA_022839385.1 Asparagus kiusianus | reverse complement strand
TGGTGAAAAATCATTTTAGAGTAAATTAATAGAATTTATTTGACAAAAAAATTATTTTAGAATAATTATAAATAATTTAAAAGAATTTATTTTAGAATAAGTATCAATTTAGAATAATTTCAATAATTTAAGAAAGTTTTATAAAAGAATTATTTTAGAACATTTATAAATATTTTTAAAGGATTTATTTTAGAAAAGGGATTATTATGAATTATTCATGATTTATGTTTCTTAATTTTAATTATGTGATATGCTATGATCTTGTTGTATATGATTAGCTGCATTTATTACTCTTTGTTATGTTTAAGAACCGTTAGAAATTCATGACTAGTGTGGCCTGGTGTGTCTTGTTTAAGACTTAGAAACCTGTGTGTATGTTAACTTAGAAAAACAAGAGAGTTGGGATGGGGAAGTTAATGTTCATGTGATCGGATAAGACTGTTGATGTATCTTTCAGGCTCGCTCCCGTGGTTGGTGTCACCATCGGGGTTGGTTTGTAGGGCTAAAGTGAAGTGTGTACATTACTTTGGTTAGTGGGAAATTTATTTCGTCACCCGGGTTCTGTTTGAAGTTCGGACCAGGCAGAAACGGTTTACGTGTAGTCCTCTAGGCTGCATGTGTAGCTGGATTGGATGCACGTAGGGGATTTGTGAACAGTCAGTTATCCGATGACAGGAACGTTGACTCTATGTGAGATATGTATCAGTGACCTGTTATAGAATGGCTAGTTACATGACATCGTTACTCGGATGATTATGAGTTGTTGTGAGATACGAACCAGTTATATTTCTTTTTATACATAGATCGGGATTAATATTTAATTATCTACAATTTGAGACTATGATATATACATGAGGGTTTCCTTGTTTGGATTATTTCGCTCGACGTACTATGTCTCGAGTTGTAAATTTTTAAGTATTAATTCCAGCTAGTGTATGACCCTGTACTTGGATGATTATTCTGATCGCTAGCTGCATGATCGACTTGTTACTTGGTTGATTTCCTAGGATTTATTCTGATTATTCTATTCTAGTAGTAAATTATATATAGATTATTAGTATTTCAGTTGCATCTTTCCATTGTTATTACCATTATTGCATTGGTCGCACGACCGTTTCTATTCTTCCTTTTGGGATCTTGCCGTGTGCCATACACGCTGACGTACTCCTGTTCTCTCGAGTTGTATGTCAGATTTAGAGGATAGACAACTACATTTCGGAGTAGTACATGAGCCAGAGGATCCTCCACAAGAGTGCTTCGCAGACTGAGCAGAAGAAGCCGAAGCTTAGTTATTCCCTTTAGTTGTTCGATGGTCTTAGTTTACTTTTTAGTACTTTCTATTTTTGCCTGATCGATGTATTTTATATTTCTTCAGTATTTCATTCAGATCGATTTTGTATAAGGGCATGTTTGGCCCGAATATTATGTCTATGATGATATTTTAGTTGTGATATGTATCATTTTGTTCTGAGTTGTTATTATGTTCTCGCTACTGTGATCGGGGACCTGTGCCTTCGCTTTATATTTGCTTAACGCTTAGCGTATTAGATTGAGTAGAAGGGGTCTAGTACTTATTTCTACTCAGTCTAATACGTCGCGGGCTTGTTCACGTTCCGATTTCCTAGTATTTTGGGAAGCGGGGCGTGACAGCTTATGTCGTTGAATCAACGTTGAACTGATTATCTTTGTCAGGGATTCATGTCTGAATCACGATTGAACTCTTGGCATTATCTTTTGACCTGGAATTTATCTAAGCCTTGTTTCGACGAAAATTATTAATGCGTCGACTAGCGTCACAACGCGTTGACCAGCGTTTACTTTCATCGCAACGAATTGACCGTAGTTGACTTCCATCGCAACATGTTGATCGATGTTAACTTCCATCGTAGCGTGTTGACTGGTGTTGACTTTCGGCACGGTGCGTTGATCATCGTTGACTTTCATCACAATGCATTGACTAATGTTGTCTCATGGTTACGTGTTGACCTTCATTTCAATGAGTTGACCGGCGTTAACTCATGGTTACACGTAGACCGGCGTTGACCTTCATCATAACGAGTTGACCGGTGTTGACTTTTATTACAACACGTTGATTGTCGTTAGCTCATGACTACGTGTTGACCAGTGTTGACCTTCATTCTAACGTGTTGACCGGTGTGAATATAGTTTATACTCATACATCAACTAGAGTCTATACAGTTTAAGCTATTAAGGTATTAGAGCGGGGAGGACCAATTTATACTCATATACTCCTGGAAGTTTTGGGAATCAATTTAACCTTGTGTACCCATTGGAGGTTTAAGAAGATGCAATTTAGACATATATACTCATTAGAGTGCGCATACAGGCTTTAAATACAGTGAAACGGGCGAAAACATCCGATAACAGGTGAATACAGATGAAAAATAGCATTGTGGAATATCATGGACCCCGTCTTAGGCCCGAGACACTGTTGTGTCTTGCCCTAGGCGTGAGACACGAATGGTGTCTCGGCCTTGGCCGAGACACCCCTTGTGTCTCGGCCTAGGGCCGAGACACCCCTTGTGTCTCGGTTCTATCTAGGCCGAGACACACATTGTGTCTCGATTCTAGAGAGAGAAATGGCATGAGAGAGAGAGAGAGAGAGAGGAAATGAGATGGAGGAGAGAGGGTGGCTGACCCTAGGGAATGAGAAAAGGAGAGAGAAAGAAAGAGAGGTGAAGGCTTTTGTCCATAGGGTTTTAGGGGGATTTTCAAGAGTTCAAAACCAAAAATTTCCCCCTCTTCTTCTTCCCAAACGCCTCCTTCTTTCTCAAACTCGTCATAACCCATAACTCTCCTCTTTATGGACTCTAAATCCCCTTAAACTTTTGCCATTTAAAACCCCATAACCCCTCAAAAATCTAGAAAATCAGCCGCTCTTTTTCTTGACTGGATTTTTTTTCTTCAAGCTTAGGGTTCTTTGTGAGTTCTCAAGTTCAAAACTTGGGCTTTTGGCATAGGATTCAAGCTCTTGATTTGGGTAAGCTCCTCTCCATAACCTCTATTTTGTATGTTTGATTTGATTCAAGAGAGCGATTTGAATCTTTGATCTTGGTTTTGAGGGAAAGATTAAAACTTTCATATGGGTTTGTGTTCATGGCCGAATTTTGAATGGGTTTCATGTGGTCATAGTTGAAATTTGAACATGACCATGATTGTTCACGGTGAAAACTTTTTTGAGCTTGGACATGGAGTAAATATGGCCGAAATTGTTTTGAATATGAAGGAGGTGGTGGCTGAATTTTTTGAGGGGAGCAATGGCTTTGATGACCAAAAATTTGAGGGGAGTTTCTTGTAAATATGGCCGAAAAAGTATGTGGGTTTGTGTTCATGATGGTGGCCAACATTTTTGAATGAGGATGAGGGTTACTTTGGGTATTTCGGCCAAAAAAGATTGTGAGGGATTTTGAATGAAAATCATACCTGTTGTTTGTATATATGGATCTCATAGGTTTAATTAGACTTCAACCGTCTAGTATTATTTGTAGGATTTTGGTTAAAGTTCATAATTTTTCTTTTTAATTTTGGGTTCCTGAATTTATAATTATACCCGACTCACTGATTTTCATTGTAGATTAGCAATGTCACCGAGATGACCATGCCTTCACAGGAGTCGATCGACCTCTCAGCATGTTGAGAGGGAGGCTCCAGCAGCTAAAATCCAGTGTTATTTATAGGATTTTGGTTAAAGTTCATAATTTTTCTTTTTAATTTTGGTTCCTGAATTTATAATTGTACCTGACTCGCTAATTTTTATTGTAGATTAGCAATATCCTCGAGATGATCATGCCTTTATAGGAGTCGATCGACCTCTCAACATGTTGAGAGGGAGGCTCCTGGAGCTTCTTCATACGGGGATGAGTATTCATAGCTTTTGTAAATTTGATATTCTGTGTATTGCACCCTCCTTTGTCTCCTTTGCGAGTCCTTTAGGAAGAGTCGATGTCATCATTCGTGAGGATTAACGCTTTGAAATACGTGTTTTGCTTGGCCAACACACGTCTTAAGGAAAATGGAGTGATTTCATGCTGTATTGCACTCCGTAGGGTGGGGTATATTGTCACGTTATTTTTGTAACAACGAACATCATACCTCATGTGTAAAATAGTTGAAATCGTCTCACCAATTTATAAGGCAGTGACTCTATCTCCCAGATTCGTGAGATGAGTTCAACTCCTTAGAAATTTTTCTAACTGTGTGTTATTCGTTTCAGTTGACTTTTCCCCGGATGTATTCCACCTTACGCATCGAGTGGTGGTAACAAGGAGGCCTTTACTACTACTATCGAAACACTACTTGTCGTCGCTACTCATCAGTTTAATCCGGATGGCCCCAAAGAGATTCATCAGCTAATACGAGATGACGACCGCCGTACACTATGTCGGTTGATTACCGACGTCCCACTTACTAAAGATACCAGTTCTACTCAGGCTTTGAAGAAGCCGGATTATTTATTTGGTGATCATGTGGAAGATCCAGATATGCTGACCCTTGAAGATGAGCACTGGCTGAACAACGATGGCAGAAGTTCACTATATATTCCTTCTATTCCTTGCTAGTACTCATTTGCACGCTTAGACCGCAAGCCGTGAAGAAGGAGATGTCTTGGCATCTCACAGATGATCATGAGCGAGTATATTGTGGATTCATTGCCCAGCAGAAGACCTTAGGTTCTGATGAATATAATTACATTTGTGGGCTTCAACCATGAATCTTGTGACTTGATACCACACCACTGGACAAACTGTCGATAGTTGCCAATACAGTGAGGAATCAGCTTGCCAGACTTGGTAGGAAACTCCCTATGAAGGAATATAGGTGCTATGGTTGGGTTCACTCACCCGCAAAGAAATGGTGGACTCATATGACAAGCTATGTTCTTGGGCGCTGGGGTAATGAGCTGAAGCACAACGGATTATACGCTTCGATACAGGCCATTATGTATAGATTGTCAACCAGTAAATACCACTTCTTAGCATTGTTGGAGCTTTAAATCTGGATACTAACACTTTCTTGACCCGTAATGGAGAGTTAGGGTTAGCTCTTCATAAGATGCAGAAGGTTTTGGGCTTTCGATGGGTGATTATCCATAGCAGGAGTATTTTCCTTCTAACCGGTAGTTGAGGCGGTTAAAGAATGCTTCCTTTGATATGTACGACATGTTTTGGGATCTTACGTGCCACTATCAAATAGCTCTAGTCAGCATAAGCCCCACGGTGAAGAAGAAAACACAAATAAGCCTGAAACAATTCACTGATTATTTATTTCAACATCTGGAGAGTAATTTCGGTGAGGTGGTTTGTGAGTTAGCCCATCTGACTCCCTCAAAAATTAACGACCTGATTGAGAAGATAGGTATTCAATCATTCACTACTTCTGCTATTGAGGGTCAGTCTCTAATGGGGACCAAGTTCCGTATATTTTTGTGGCATGCGCAGAAGCATATTCGACCTATGACTCTTCTGGCGGGGTATCTCGCCATTTGGTTGAAGAAGTACGTCATCCCATATCAGTTTTTCAATGCTTTACTGATAAAGGTTCTCTTCTCGGCTGTCCAGTTAGCACATGGGAAGGATCTATCTTGACTTCCGGTGATGCTTACAAATATTCACTGTAGGCTTAGATACCTGGTTATAGCTTTACACAAATAGGGCCCAAACCGTCGATCGAGATCCCTTCTGTCAAGGTCGAGCTCTCGTATGCATATTTGATGACATGGTTCATCCTTCATCACCCCGATTTGATGTCAACACCGAGCACCGCCGATACCTCCATGCCTCTCCTACAATTATTAGAAGAGAGCAAATGGTTTTCAAAGACTTTCACTGAGGCGAAGCAAAAGCTTCAGATCCATAAGTGTTGGGAATTTTTCAAGTGTTTTTCTCATTTCTCTGACCGTTACGACGGGATATTGATTGATGAAGAGAAGTCGGGAACATGCTGTACTTCCCTTGATATAGGATGTTTTCGATGGTTGGTGAATATCCGTCCTGGGTATCTCGTCTTTCGGGTGAAAGGACGTTGTCACATAGAGCCATATTTACCTTGTCGGTTTGCTCGCCAGTTTGGTTATAACCAACTGTATGTTGGTAACCTGAATCGGGGCTTGAGGACTGAGGGTGGTCTCATAGACGGTGTTCGAGCATGGCTCTGGCATTTGACAGGTTACATGGGCGCCACTTTTACTCTCCCTGCATCCAAGTGTAAGCCACAACTTACCTTCCTCAGCTACAAGTGGCTCATTGCAACAAATGAGCTTGTGAAATTAAAGGGCATTACAGAGTTGGATGTCGAAGATTTAGCTCAAGCTGTTACTAAGGCTGCCCATGATGCTGAGCATTTGAAGAAGTAGGAGAAGAAGCCTGTCAAGCCTTCCCGTAAAGGCAGACATAGAGTAGAGTATGACGAGGAGCTCCTTCCTACTGATGACGAAGAGGAGACTTGTGAAGAAGATCTTGGAGATATGGATATCAAATTTGGAGGTGACGAGGAAGAGCTTAAGATAGGTCTGTCAGACTCTTTCTTCTCTTAATTACTGAGTTTGACGTTTGATTATCGGGCTCAGATCTATCTTACCTAAACCTCCACAGGCTCCACAAAAGCCGAAGCAAGAGGTTTTGTTTACTTATCCTAACAAGATGACTCTTGTTACCCCGGGTGGGATGGTTGAGGAAGAAGATCCTCTTATTTTCCATCGCGCGAGATCCTGGTCCACCGCTGAGGCTTCTGTACGGGTTGAGGTGCATGTCAAATCCACACACGAGAGACCTGTTACCCATATAGAGGCTCGATCCCTGAAGAGGAAGAATACGGTGCGTAAGTCATATGCTGATCCGCGCGCTCGCGATGCAGAGTTACGTGGCAATGTAGCTACCAGTGGAGAAGAAGGTAATCCTTCACTACTATATAGCCTTTAATTAGTTCTCTTATAGATTCTTCGAACTTAATCATTATTATGGGAAACAAATGTTTCCAAATGTATGATCTAATAAGTCGACATCTCAACCAGCCAGACAAGCCGACACGATCTGTCGACTCGGAAGACAGTGTTAGTCGGTACGAAAATCAGTATTCCATAGATTCAATACTCCTCGGAGTCGACCTGAAGGACAGCCGAGTCGTCACTCCCTCAGTCGAGTCAGCTTCATTCCTCAAAGACAACTCGAAAGGCGGACTCAGTCGAACCTCTTTATAACAAAAGATTGCTGCTTAGCAATTAGCTGACACTCCTTCCAAAGGCGACTCAGAACATTTCTTCTTAGTATTATTTAACATTTTATGATCATTATTATGTCTCCGTCCTTAGCCGTCTGAAACCTTGTCGGTTGCGGGTTCCCCACATCACTGAAGTGACTTCTCGCCGCTTACTGACAAACTTCAACGACTGCTGGTTTCCCATATCACTGAAGTGACCTTCCATCACTCACAAGTCGACACATATAGAGCAGAGGGTGACTCAGCCTCCAGCTCACCCCTCACCACCATCTTAAATCGCACACTCACGAAGTGTCTATTCTGCCATTGGCATCCTCTATAAATACAGACGCTATTCGCCATAAAAAAGAGGTCCGGATTTTCTTACAACAAAAAGAAACTCTCAAAAAACAACACATTTTTGGGGAGAATACACCGTTCTTCCTTCATCTCACTCAAGTCTGCTAGCTGACTTGACCGTCGGAGGTACCATGGGGAAAACAAGCCCCGTACTCCCATGATTCCTGTATGTGTAGGTGGTCCGTCTGCCCCGAGCTCTAAGAACCAGGCATAAAGTCGAAGTAGGAAGCGGCCCCCCTCAATGATTCCACAACTCTTCAACCTCATTGATACTATTCGCCATAAGAGGAGGAGGGGGGTTCACAAGTTGGCAGATCACAAACTCTAACTCAGTGGCTAGACATAAAGTCGAGAAAGGAAGAGATCCCCTTCATCATCCTTCATCACCCCGCAAGCATCCTCTTCTGGAATAAAAACACATATCGCATGAGGGGTTCGCAAGTTAGCAGATCGCAAACTCTAACTCAGTGGCCAAACATAAAGTCGGGAAAGGAAGATATCCCCTTCATCATCCTTTATCACCCCGTAAGCATCCTCTTCTGGATTAAAAGCATATATTGCATGAGGAAGAATACATCGTTCTTCTTTCACCCCACTCAAGTTCACCAACTGACTTGACCGTCGGAGATACCATGACGGAAATAAGCTCCGCCCTCTCACGATTCTTATGTGCACAGGTTTCTTCTTGTTTGTGTAGAAGGATCAGGAATTCTAGTCTAACGATCAGGCATAAAGTCGGAGGAGGAGTCGGCCCCACCTCTCATCCTCTCCCTCTTCGCCGTCAGTGCGAAGATCAGAACTGCATCCCTCGACAGAAAGACCCCATCAGCTGTGTGATATCAAGCATCAACAATCATGTTTCATATTTTCAGGGGATCACGGAGAAGGTGAATTCCCATACGACTCTCTTCTCCAACTTTACCCATTTCGAAGGCCCGAGCTTCGTGTAGCAGATGTGTAAGGCTATTGATGAAGAACCCGTGCATGCCGGGGTTGGTGAAGGTGTTAGCTAGGGTACCAGTGTTGAGTCAAGGATTCTCATTCCAGGTATATCTAACACTGGTAGTACACCATTCAAGTGGCAATTAAGGGAGTTAAGCAATTCAGAACTTGTTTCCCCTTTAATCGTTTCCATGCTTCATTCTCTTTTAGATAAATTGAAGGATGCGGGCACGAGTGTCGGGGTAACAGAACCTACGACTACTGCTGGAGGTGAATCTGATTCCCACTATTGTGAATTCTAGCTTCTTTCTCTCTGTTTAACATTTAGGCACTTGTGTAGATGTCATAATCGAGGGACCGATTGAGGAAGAAGTTTTCCATGGTGTGGACACTGGAGGATCGAGCGAACATACATTTGTCTCAGCGCCGAGCTTCTTTGGATCTGATCACTTGCTCGTTGAAATATTGGCAGAGCAAGCCGCTCGTGAGATTGGAGGACCATCCATTAAGGGTGTTTCATCTGTGGGTATAATCCAGAGATCACCATTCTTCATTTGTTAATTTCTTTTTACTTTTACTTAACCCTAGGGAGTTTTAATTGTAGGACCAGCTACTGGGGTCGATACAACTACAATCACCGGTGTTTCTGACCAGACTGAGGGTTTTGTCCCTTCATCATTGGAGGGAGCTGTGGCTACAGCTCAATCGCTTAGTTCTCAGTTTCAGGCTACTGTCCCTTTAGATCTGATGGTTACAGACATCGTGAGATCATCCGGAGGACTCGATATACTGACAATTGTTATGTCTACCTTAATTCCATTAGTTCCCGAGGTGGGATTGGTGAACTAAAGGGAGTTCTGCTGCCACTGGTAAGTTCATAACTTGCTCTGAGTTTCCAGATGATATTTTAGAATTTCTTATCCCTCTGCAAAAGTATTTGTAGGGCTTCCATCATCCCCATACGAGCGCATCATGGCTTTGTTGTCTGATACTGATATTTTGGGAGAAAGTTGATTGATTCATTGTTATGTTCATCACAACTTTAAATGTTACAATGAAAACAAAAGTTAGTCTTTTTATAAGACCTTTACACAAAAAAAATACAACTCTCGTCAAACAGCGCAACGGTTGTTTATCGCCCGTTGCTTGCGTGGGATCTTAGCCTGTGATGGGGATGTTGGTATCCATGGGCCACCAAACGATCAGATCAAATACGAAGCTTTGTTAATTCGTGAAGGAATCAAGAAGCTGAAATAATTATCTTGGCAATGACGAGATAATCACTCTTCTCGAGATCACCACAACGGGGCAATCTCAAGGCAAAGGACCGTGATGTGTAGATCTGACGAGCTCCTCTTCTTTATGCCGACAAACTCGATCCTATCTCCTCTCTTTTGAAATTCATGCTCCTTCAGTCTTCAGTTTAGCAGGGCATCACCAACGCTCGAGAATTCTATATCTGAAAAAATGAAGGCCCGGGGGCTGTATTTATAGGCTTCAGGAGCCCTGTTTTCGGATAAGAACGATCGATTCACTCTTATCTTCAGTTGTAACCACTAAACTATGTTCTTGGACAATATCTTATTAGTTGAAACAAATCCAGATAATTAACAGTCAAAAAATAGCTTAAATCTATCAAAAACAGTATTTTTGGGCTGCGGACACCCGTGGGTGTCTCGGCCAAGCTATAGCCAAGACACCATTTGGTGTCT
>BQKN01020582.1:0-13147 GCA_022839385.1 Asparagus kiusianus | reverse complement strand
GAGTGTCAGGAAGCAGTTTAACCTCTTATACCGGTCGGACGATAGGAAGGAGCAGTTTATACTCTTATACTTGTCAGAGTGTCAGGAAGCAGTTTAACCTCTTATACCGGTCGGACGATAGGAAGGAGCAGTTTATACTCTTATACTTGTCGGAGTGTCACCGTTCTCAATTGGCTTACCCTAGCGTTATAACGCCGGCTTCAACCAAGGTTTGGATGCTGTTTTTTAAAGTAAAACACACCTTGGTGGGATGAATGATCCTCCTGTGGTACACGCAGTACTTCGGATCCGCAGTATTGTCAGCTTCCTCCTGATTTGTGATCGGTGGCAGCTTGATCTTATTATTTTCGAGAAGGGTCTCGAAGATGGCTGGAACGTCTTCGTCCTTAAACGAGTACTCTTTCTGGGCCTTTTGATCCGAAGTCTTCTGCTGTCTTCGGGACTGCTGTTTTGACGTTTGATCACCAGCCGTTGCAGGTGCCTTGTTCCTATCACGAGAGGCGAAGTTCGAGTTCGGAGAATTAACCATCGGTTGGCTCCTCTCGGCCTTCTTCCTTTTGAGGAATCGCTCGACTTGCTCTCCTCGGGCCTTCAAATCCTTCCATGTCTTGAGCGGCTCTACTCCCATAACATCCAAGATGTTAATGGACAAATTGTTATGACAAGTCTGCAAGATGAATTCCTCCGTGATGGGATCCTTGCAGTTCATTGTCTGATTACGGAAGCGTTTGATGAAGGTATCCACTGACTCTCCGTCTTTTTGTTTCTCATCGAAGAGTGTCCTGATCGACACTTCGGCATCATCATCGAAGAAATGAGTGAGGAACATGCTCTCCAGGTCCTCCCAGCTGTTGATGCTTCCAAATTTAAGGCGCCGATACCAATCGAAGGCATGCCCGCGAAGGGTGCCGACGAATGACCGAACCATCAAGGCTTCATTGCCGGAGATCGTGCCCAAGTGGGACTTGAAGTAGATTAGATGCTGAGTGGGCGAGCCCTTCCCGTCGAACGGCGTGAAGTTGATCAGGTTGAACTTCGCCGGATACGGGATCGAGTCCCACTCTTTCGGGTAAGGACACGGAATGCCGGTCTTCTTTACCTCTTGAGCAGACATTAAAGCGTTAATTTTGCTCTCCAAGTCCTTCATCTTCTTATCTTCACTCGAATCTGTCTTCGAGTGGCTTCGGGGAGAGATAACGTGATCCTCCTTCGCATTATCATTCAAGGGACCGCCTCCGTTACTATTGTTGACAGGATTGACATTATCCTCTTCCCGTTCATTCTCATCTTGATTCGGATTATTGCGACGACTGGGTTCTCCTTGGTGAGTTGTCAGTGCCGCGATTTGCTGGTCATGCATTTCCCTCATCTGCTGCATGGCCAGATCCATCTCGAACTTGAAGCTTTCCTTTTGCTTAGCCAGGGCCTCTTCAAGCATCTTGGTTACTTGTTCGCCGCTGATCATAAATGACTCGTAGGGTTGTCCCGCGCTTGATGCCGTGTCATCGGACGCTATAGCCGAGCAAGAATCTGGACCAGCATCTAATACCTCCTCTTCCAAAGGAAGTCCTTTTTACATCTTTTGGTAATTCTTTTGCTTATTGATTCCTGACCGCAACCGAGTCATACGCCGGGATACATCGGCAAACTGATCTGGGTTTAAGTATTGCGTCGATTTCCTTCTGCCGGTCATATTGACGGACACTTCTAAAAATTCATCATCTTGGTGAATGGGTTTTCTCCTTTGGAAATGCCTTGGTTTGGCCTCGGACGCCCTGGTAGAGATTCTCTCAAACACCGAGACTCTTTTTGGGGTTTTAGAACAGCAGCATTCCGATAATACTGCTTTGATTATGTTGGCACACGGACAATGAGGCTCCGTGTCTCGAACATTTCTTTTCTGGGATTTATTCACACCCCCAGCCCTATAGTACAGGTCATTAGTTTGATAACTGGAGTAATCTATAGAGTGTTGGTACGCCTTCTCAGGTGTAACATCGTCATCAGACAAATATGTTTCCTTCTGGGGACGCGACGCTTTATTTGCGTATCCAAGAGTCACTCGTTCACTTTTGCGCCTTTGAGAGCGTGAAAGTCCAACGGGCTCTTGAACTTCGACTCGCAATCCAATGCGGTCGGTAATAGGGGCTTTTCCTTTGTTAGTACGACCCCCAGTCTTGACTGTTGTTTGGGGACTTTTCAATGGTCCCAATCGCTCCTTGACGGGTGCTTTACCTCGATCTTCAGGATCGAGACGACCCTTCAAAGGACCCCTGGATTTAGTGAGATCTACGTTCTTTCCTGACTCCGTCGGGGGTGCGGGTACAGGGGAAACGAAATCTGGATTTGAAATAGGCTGGACGATAACTCCGCCCACTTTTGCCTTAAGTGCTGGTTTTGTCTTTGGCACCCAAACTTGTTTGCGCTTAGGCGGCTTCTCCACTGCTTCTCCCCTCTGCATTTCTTTCGCTTTCTGCAAAAAAGCTCGGGCATGTGCGAGCAATGCTCGACGCTTCTTGATTCGCTCCTCGAGGGTGGAGCGGGTCCTCTTGACACGAACCCATTCGTTCGTTTCTGTCTTGGAGGAGGAGTTGGTTGTTCGTCGTTGTTGTTCCCGGTGCAGCTTGGATTTTAGATCCACATTATAGCGGATCCCGTCCATCGGCTCCAAAGCCTTGGCCAGCTGACGAGCAAGGCGTTGACGCCGTCTTTGGCGTGCTCTCTTTGACAATGCTGGAGCGTCTTCAGTAGCCATCTTCTCGGCGGAGGAGAAGTCCGGATCTGCGGTCTCGACCACGTTGGACGACGCGGGAACGTCGCGTGGTGCGGGCGCAGCGGCGGCAATGGGATCTTGGATCTTCGAGCCGAAGGTCCCGCGAACATTTCTGGAAGAGGATGCCTTCCTGCGCCTGTTCGGAGAGGCGGATCTGGAGGAGGAGGAAGAGAGGTACTCTTCAAACTTTTGTCGATCGAACTCTTATTCGATCTCTTCATTCACCCGGATCTTGAATGCCGGTTGCGTCACGACAGCCTCGGCAGCGAGGCTGTTGGCTCCCACTGTGGTCGCCAGCTTGTTTTCGTCAAAAGTTGCCTTCATCATTGATTTCATTAAAACTTCAAACGTTACAAATGAATTCAAATAACGAAAATAAAAATTACAACTTTCTTGAAAATAAACACAAGATCCGTTTATCGTCTCTTGCTTGCGTGGGTCTTTAGCCTGTGACGGGGACGTCGATATCCGTGGACCACCTGGCAATCAGATCTGGTTCAGAGCTTCGTCGATCCGCGAGGAGATCTAGAAACTGAAGCGCCTATCTCGGAAAAAGCAAGATATTTGCTCTTCTTAGGATTACCGATGAGGGGTAATGCTAAGGAACGGATTCGGGTGATGTAGGTCTGATGAAGAACTCTCTTGTGTTGAAGTGCTCGATCACTCTTCACTCCGGTAGGACTTCGCTAATTCTCCAAAAAATCCAGATCCCCAAAAAGTGAGGCCTAAGGCTTCTATTTATAGGCTTGAGGGGATAGTACCAGGGCGTCTCAACTTGGTGCGGACACCCTTGGGGCGTCTCAACTTGGTACGGACACCCTTGGAGCGTCTCAACTTGGTGCGGACACCCTTGGAGCGTCTCAACTTGGTGCGGACATCTTTGGAGCGTCTCAACTTGGTGCGGACACCCTTGGAGCGTCTCAACTTGGTGCGGACACCCACGGGGTGTCTCCAAAAATTTAGGACACCCCTGGGGTGTCTCCAAAAATCCAGGACACCCCTGGGGTGTCTCCAAAAATCCAGGACACCCCTGAGGTGTCTCCAAAAATCCGAGACACTCCGTTGAGGTGCATTCGTCCGTTTCCGCTATAAATTCTTCGTCCGAACTCGGATTTTAGTGATTCGAATTGCGTTGGAATTCTGACGAAGAGTTCTATCAGCTCCAATGGTTGGATTATCTGTAGAACGAACGAGACACGAAAGGCGTTGTTCTTTTGTAAACATCGCGGGGCTCTCGACTAGCCCGTGCCTTCGTTATTCCGAAATTCTGTCAGCTCACGTAGTTCGTCGATTCACTTCAAGCGTTCACCGACGTCAATCGAACTCCTGTGAACCAGATAGTGACGTTCATTATCGTTCCTTAACACTGAGCTGTTCGTGAAGACCTATAGGCAATTTTCGATGCCTACAAAAAGTTCCTGCCACCTAAAAGTTTTTTTTGACAAAGGCAGACAAAGACAAAGGAAGAAAGTGGGGGGGGGCTGCCAAAGTTGAAAAAAAGAGGGAGGCAGTTGGTGTGTGTTGAAAAATAAGACATCAGGAAGAAAAAGGGAGCATTGAAGCCTATAAATGCCCCCCTCTCCTCCTCTGGTGAAGGTACTCCAAAATCACAGAAAAGAGCAAAAGCTTAGAGAGTGAATAAGAGAGAAGAAAGAGAGGCTGTGAAAAGAGCACTCAGTAAGAAAATTGTGAGCAATTTTCAGAGTGAAGAGGGTTGTGAGTTTGAGTGTGAAAAACACTTGTAATATTTCCCAAATAGTGAAAGATCTGCAGCAGCCCGTGGACGTAGGTAATTTTGTGCCGAACCACGTAAATCTTGCGTGTCCCCTATTTTACGCATTTATTTTCGCTTTCTCTTAAATTTGGCACTAGGGGAATCTGAGTAATTTCCCAACAACTGGTATCAGAGCTTTGGTTGTGACGTCTGATAATTTTTTGCGAGATTACTATTCACATGAATAGTGAATTTTGTGAATAGTGAAATTTTGCCGGCGGTATCGACTTGTCGACAGAGGTGTCTTAGTACACGATGGTTCGCAGAAATTATCAGAAACGATCCAGAGGAAGTCGGATTCAAGTGGGAGCGATGGCTGCAGATGAAGGGAAGGTGAAAATTGAAAAGTTTGATGGTGCGGACTTCGGTTTTTGGAAGATGCAGATCGAAGACTATCTGTACCAGAAGAAGCAGTATCAACCTCTCTCGGGAAAGAAGCCAGATGATATGAAGGATGAAGAGTGGGCTCTCCTCGACAGACAAGCCCTTGGAGTTATCCGATTGACGCTATCCCGCAACGTTGCCTTCAACATAGCAAAGGAAAAGATCACGGCGGGTGATACGAGTCGCCGTACGAGCATCCTTTGGTCGCGGAATTACCAAAAGATGGGTTGAGAAGAGGATGACCAAAACACAAGAACAATTCAGTATGGCGAAGGAAAATACCTTCTCTAGATTATGAGAATCAATTAGATTTTACAAATCTCTCTCTCACAATCTCACTAAAATTGAGAACAACCTCTCAACTCTCTCTCTCTAAACCCTAATACAAAGATTAGAATTTCTCTCTGATCTAAGATCCCATAGATCCTTACAATCTAAACCCTAATCCTTTTGATCAGGATCTTCTTAGACCTAAAACCCTTTAGGACTACATCTTGGCCTCTTACCTCCTCCTTTAGAAACCCTAACAATCCCTATTTATAGGGTTTACAACGTGGTGGCAATCTTGTAAATAAACAAACCCAAAAGGAACAGGAATCCCTGTCAAAACAGAATCCAAAACGGACTAGGAAAAGCCAAATATCGCGATCCGGTCGACCGCCAATCCTGGCCCGGTCGACCGGCCAGAGATCGTCTCCAAACCCTACCTCATGCAGGTCTTTCGGTCGACCGGCATGGGTGCCGCGGTCGACCGGCCAGAGCTCCACCCTGTTTTCCTGATCTTCTGCGTTTCGTTCCTTCTGACTTCTTTCGCCGTCTTCTATGGCTCCAACCACGTGTCTATTCCCAAGATATCATGAGAATCACCTATCCTCAAGCTCCCATGAGGATCATTTTTCCGAAGAGAAGATACACCCGTATCATGGGTCCCCCATTTAGAAACTTGAAGCCCCTTTCAAGTTAGACTTCAGCTGAGGAAAACTCTCGAGCCCCTCCAACTTTGTTGTCTTCAGTCATCTTCTTCTTCCTTAGTCTCTGAACTCCTTCCAAAGAAAAAGGATCTCGCCAAGCTTCTTGTATGAGTACCGAGTAAGGACCATACACAGGATGCCCCTTCACCGGATCTGATGCTCTGATACCAACTTGATACGAGTCGCCGTGCAAGCATCCTTTGGTCGCGAAATTACCAAAAGATGGGTTGAGAAGAGGATGACCAAAACACAAGAACAATTCAGTATGGCGAAGGAAAATACCTTCTCTAGATTATGAGAATCAATTGGATTTTATAAATCTCTCTCTCACAATCTCACTAGAATTGAGAACAACCTCCTAACTCTCTCTCTAAACCCTAATACAAAGATTAGAATTTCTCTCTGATCTAAGATCCCATAGATCCTCACAATCTAAACCCTAATCCTTTTGATCAGGATCTCCTTAGACCTAAAACCCTTTAGGACTACATCTTGGGCTCTAACCTCCTACTTTAGAAACCCTAACAATCCCTATTTATAGGGTTTACAACGTGATGGTAATCTTGTAAATAAACAAACCCAAAAGGAACATGAATCCCTGTCAAAACAGAATCCAAAACGAACTAGGAAAAGCCAAATATCGCGATCCGGTCGACCGCCAATCCTGGCCCGGTCGACCGGCCAGAGATCGTCTCCAAACCCTGCCTCATGCAGGTCTTTCGGTCGACCGGCATGGGTGCCGCGGTCGACCGGCCAGAGCTCCACCCTGTTTTCCTGATCTTCTGCGTTTCGTTCCTTCTGACTTCTTTCGCCGTCTTCTATGGCTCCAACCACGTGTCTATTCCCAAGATATCATGAGAATCACCTATCCTCAAGCTCCTATGAGGATCATTTTTCCGAAGAGAAGATACACCCGTATCAGCGGGTCTTATGGCGGCTCTCTGCAGCATGTACGAGAAGCCCTCTGCCTCAAACAAAGTTCACTTGATGAGGCGACTGTTCAATTTGCGAATGACGGAAGGCGCATCGACAGCTCAACATCTCAATGAACTCAACATAGTCACAACCCAGTTGAGTTCAGTTGGGATTGAATTTGATGAAGAAGTACGAGCATTGATACTTCTTTCTTCTCTACAAGAAAGCTGGAACGCTACAGTCACAGCTGTGAGTAGCTCATCGGGAAGTAACAAGTTAAAGTTCGATGACGTTCGTGATCTGGTTCTTAGTGAAAAAATTCGACGGAGAGAATCAGGTAAAGCTTCAACCTCCTCAGCTTTACACACGGAGTCTAGGGGAAGAACTTCAGAAAAAAGTTCAAATCACGGCAGATCAAAATCTAGAAGGAGCAAATCTAGATCAGGAAAGAAAGACTTCAAGTGCTACAATTGTGGCAAGAAGGGTCATTTCAAGAGGAAGTGTCGGGCACCGAAGAAAAACACCGGCGCACAGGAGTCTGCCAACGTGACCGAGGAAGGAGGTGATGCTATGATTCTAAGCGTCAACAGTCCGATTGAATCATGGATTCTTGATTCAGGGGCATCATTCCATTCCACCCCATGCCGATAAATCATGGAGAACTACGTCAGCGGTGATTTCGGAAAGGTACATCTAGCAGATGATAAAATCTTGAAGATTGTTGACAAGGGAGACATCCGATTAAAATTGCCAAATCAGACCACATGGAAGCTGCAAGGAGTGAGACATATTCCTGGCCTTAGAAGAAATTTGATCTCTGTGGGACAGCTTGACGGAGAGGGTTATTGTACAACCTTCTCGGATCATGAATGGAAGATTACCAAAGGAGCACTCGTCATTGCTCGAGGTAAGAAAAGTGGTACTCTCTATATAACCTCTAACTTAGAGAATATCATTGCAGTAACAGATGCAGATAAAAAATCAAACCTATGGCACCAAAGACTTGGCCATATGAGCGAAAAAGGGATGAAGACACTTTTGTCAAAAGGGAAGCTGCCGGATCTGAAGAATGTAGATGTCAGCCTATGTGAGGATTGCATCTTTGGCAAACAGAAAAAAATCAGTTTTGCAAAGATTGACAAGGCACCCAAGACAGAAAGGTTAGAATTGATTCATACCGACGTATGGGGACCATCTCCAGTTTCATCTCTTGCAGGCTTACTGTACTATGTCACCTTCATTGATGATTCTACAAGGAAGGTGTGGGTCTATTTTCTAAAGAAGAAATCAGAAATCTTTGATACTTTCAGAAAATGGAAGGCCATGGTGGAAAATAAAACTGGTTTGAAGATAAAGAAGCTGATGTCAGACAATGGAGGAGAGTACAAAGACAGTAGATTCAAAGAGTTTTGCGCAAACAGCGGGGTCAAGATGGAGAAAACAGTTCCCATGACACCGCAGCAAAATAGCGTAGCGGAGCGCATGAACAGAACTTTGAATGAACGTGCCAGAAGTATGAGGTTACATGCCGGCTTGCCCAAGTTCCTATAGGCTGAAGCTATCAATACCGCAGCCTACCTAATCAACCGCGGACCCTCAGTTCCCTTGGATGGTGGAATACCGAAAGAAGCTTGGAGCAGAAAAGAGGTAAACCTTTTACATTTAAGAATATTTGGTTGTATCTCTTATGTACACATAGATTCTGCTGAAAGAAGTAAACTTGATGCTAAATCTAACAAATGTGTTTTTGTTGGTTATGGTGGTGATGAGTTTGGTTACCGATTTTGGGACTATAAAAATCGAAAGATCATCAGAAGCAGAGATGTCATATTTAATGAGAATATGATGTATAAAGACAGATCAACTGCAGAATCAAGTAGCTCCAGTACAAAAGCTAAAACAAAGGAATTTGCTGAATTTAAGGAGATTTCTGAAAATGATGTTCAAACAAGCCCTGAAGCAATTCAAGAAGAACCAAGCACGCCAGAAGTGAGACGCTCCTCCAGAATTCCTAAGCCAACCCAGCGTTATTCGCCTTCTTTGCACTACCTGTTGCTGACTGACAGTGGTGAACCAAAGTGTTATGACGAAGCAATACAGGTGAAGGATTCAGTCAAGTGAGAGTCTGCTATGCAAGATAAGATGGACTCACTCATGTCAAATCAGACATGAGACTTAGCTGAATTACCACAAGGTAAGAAAGCTCTTCCTAACAAGTGGATTTACAGGATCAAAGAAGAGCATGATGGGAACAAGCGCTACAAGGCAAGATTGGTTGTCAAAGGCTTTCAGCAAAAGGAAAGTATTGACTACAATAAAATTTTCTCTCCGATCGTGAAACTGACTACAATCAGATTGGTGTTGAAAATTATAGCTGCTGAGAATTTACATCTTGAACAGTTAGATGTAAAAACAGCTTTCCTTCATGGTGATTTGGAGGAGGAGATTTATATGAAGCAACCAAAAGGCTTCATAAAGACAGGCAAGGAAAATCTAGTATGCAGGTTGAAAAAGAGCTTGTATGGATTGAAACAAGCTCCCAGGCAGTGGTACAAGAAGTTTGATAACTTCATGGGCAACAACGGTTTCACTAGATGCCAAGCAGATTATTGTTGCTATATCAAGAGGTTTGACAATAGCTTCATTATTTTATTGTTATACGTTGATGACATGCTAGTTGCAGGATCAGATCTGTAAGAGATTATAAATTTGAAGCAAAAATTATCAAAGCAGTTCGCGATGAAAGATCTTGGTGCTGCAAAACAGATTCTTGGAATGAGGATCAAGAGAGACACGAAGTCTAGGATTTTGATGTTATCACAGGCTGAGTACATCAACAAAGTACTCTCCAGGTTCAACATGTAAGATGCAAAACCAGTGGGTACACCTTTAGGTGTTCATTTCAGACTTTCCAAAGATCAGTCACCGAAGACAGAAGAAGAGCGTGCACACATGGCGAAGGTTCCGTACGCTTCAGCAATTGGAAATCTGATGTATGCCATGGTCTGTACAAGATCAGATATTGCTCAAGCAGTGGGAGCTGTTAGCAGGTACATGAATGATCCAGGTAAGATACACTGGGAAGCAGTCAAATGGATCCTCAGATATCTACGAGGCACCGCAGGTAAAGCACTTTGTTTCAAAGGTGAAGATATAATACTAACAGGCTATGTAGATACTGATCTAGCAGGAAATGTTGATATCAGAAAGAGCACTACAGGGTATGTATATACTCTAGGAGGTACTGCAGTGAGTTGGGCTTCTCAACTGCAGAAGATAGTTGCTCTCTCCACAACTGAAGCAGAATATGTCACTGTTACAGAAGCCAGCAAGGAAATGGTGTGGCTTCAAATTTTTTTGGATGAATTAGGCAAGAAACAAGAAGACAATGTCTTATACTGTGACAGTCAAAGTGCTATTCATCTAGCGAAGAATCCGTCTTTCCATTCCAGAACGAAGCACATACAGATGCGGTATCATTTTATCCGAACACTTCTGGAAGATGGAATTTTGAAGCTTGAAAAGATCAGTGGAGCTCAAAATCCGGCAGACATGCTGACAAAAACGGTGACTATTGACAAATTGAAGCTGTGTTCAGCTTCAGTTGGCCTGCAATAGTATGAAAACGGGAAGAGCTGCTGCATAAATCGAGATGTGAAGACAGATTGAAATCAGTCTTCAAGTGAAAGATTGTTGGTCAAAAGTTCCTGCCACCTAAAAGTTTTTTTGACAAAGGCAGACAAAGACAAAGGAAGAAAGTGGGGGACTGCCAAAGTTGAAAAAAAGAGGGAGGCGGTTGGTGTGTGTTGAAAAATAAGACATCAGGAAGAAAAAAGGGAGCATTGAAGCCTATAAATGCCCCCTTCTCCTCCTCTGGTGAAGGTACTCCAAAATCACAGAAAAGAACAGAAGCTTAGAGAGTGATTAAGAGAGAAGAAAGAGAGGCTGTGAGAAGAGCACTCAGTAAGAAAATTGTGAGCAATTTTCAGAGCAATTTTCAGAGTGAAGAGGGTTGTGAGTTTGAGTGTGAAAAACACTTGTAATATTTCCCAAATAGTGAAAGATCTGCAGCAGCCCGTGGACGTAGGCAATTTTGTGCCGAACCACGTAAATCTTGCGTGTCCCCTATTTTACGCATTTATTTTCGTTTTTTCTTAAATCTGGCACTAGGGGAATCTGAGTAATTTCCCAACACTTACTCCCTCCAACAAATCCCTGGCAGCAAATTCCAATGCCTGACTACGTACCAAGCTCTCCACAATATGTGGAGTCCCCCTCTTTTAGCTTCAGCTAAGTATTGGGTTCCAGGATGCATCTACAGAACCATATTAATAAGCACAAGAAATACCTGTCTTCGCAGAATGGCTTTGGCGGGAGCAAATTGCAAAGAGGTTTCACACATGATAGAGCATCAGTACAGTAACTTCTTGCACTCTTATGGTTCAAAGCAAATATATTCCCAAATATAAGACAAAACATTTATATCAAATCATAATACAGAACTACAATATCAAACAAGTACTCAAGAACCAGGAATCCCGAGGACAGTGGAAATAATGCAACATACCAGATGGAGATGTTTTAGGAACTCCCATAGCTTTCACACGAAGAGAGGTGGGATGTTAAAGCAGGGCTGTCACAACTACAAGCAAGGAAACTGCCAATGATAAATACTTGCAAAGGAAAATACATTTAAGTTCATGCAAGCTAAAATACCAGCAAATATTAGGTCATTCAGTGAGCACCTGGAAGAAAGAATGCTGAAGGTCATCTGCTGCTGTGGGCCTCTTGCTGGGATCCCAGGAGCAGAGCAACTGCACACACGTTGAACACTAGAATAAGACTGAAGGCGGAATAAGTCTACTTGAGAAAGTAAACACAAGTGCCACGCTTCTTGCATCTCACATGCATATTGACTAAAAGTATCAGATAATGTCAAAAATACTACACTTTTATAGGCTCAAGTGAATGCATTAAACTGAAAAATTGAACTTACCGAAATAAGGTTAATTGCTTCCTCACTCGCTGATGGTATTAGCATTGAAAGATGTACACTCGAGCACTGCGATTGAATTATAGCAAAAGAAATAAGATACCAATCCAAATGCTGTTTCATTAGAGTTGAACGAACAACAGATATGACTGACAAGAATAAGCATGCTAAACATAAAACAAGAAACATTGAGCATAAGCATATGGAGCAACCATAGTCAATTAAATGTGAAGGAAGCTGAAACAGGGATGGGAATCTTGATTCTACTGATTACCCAACATAACCCCAAAGCATGTTTGTGCAAAGCGTTAAGTGGGTATAGTTCGTAAACATGTGAACCCTTTTAACAAGTTGCGACAAGTCTTGGACATGAACGGGTTGCGTACATGTGTGAGTCTTTGACCTGAACTTGTGCACGATTAAGAAGGGTAAATATAAAACCCCTTGCTTTGCTTAGCCCTCTGAGTATCTCATTATCTAGTAGAGCACGGCCTCATATACTACTACTGAATCCTCGCACTAAATCCTCACAGCTCCTCCATCCTCGACATAGCATCATCTCAAGAATCCAAGGTCTTTTCAAAGGTATTAAATCAAGGAGAATTTCAAGCAGGGGATTTCCAGAAGTAATCTCATAAGAGCTGTGGACCATCTGCATCTCCAGCTGCCTGCACAAATTCAAAGTAATTTCGAGAAGGGCGAGCATTGAATCATTGTTGACCCGCTCTTATTTCCTTTACCTCCAGAATAATCTTTTTTTCTAAATTTTCTACAAAATCATGACCAAAATAGTTTTGAGTTCAGTGAATTAGGATCCAACATTGAGAATTAGGTTATGTTATTTCTCTGAACACTCATATGATTTCTGCAATTTGTTTAGGTCTTTAACTACGATTGTTTGTTTTGGGCTAAAATACCAAATTGGTATCTTTATACGAACCATTTTGCCAGTTTGGTATTTTTAAAAACTCAGGCGACGATAAGGCATTTAATCTCGTCCTTTTTGTCAATAAGACTATTTTCTCAAAATTCCGGAAAGAAAATTTATTTTTAACCCCCTTATCTCCCAAATTTATTAAATTTATACCCTCCCTCTCCTCCTCCTCCTCTCCCATTCCCCTCTCCCTCCAGCGCACCATCATCCTCCTCCTCCTCTCCTCCGTCCCCATCTCCCTCCTCTGGGTCAACCTCGGCCCCCTCATCCCTCCCTCTCCTCCTCCTCCTCTCCCATTCCCCTCTCCTCCCTCTCCTCCTCCTCTTCTCCGGTTGAATTCCTCTTTTGTTTTAACCTGGCATGGATTTTGTCTGTTTTCATTACCATCTCTTAATCAGAGCAT
>BQKN01020577.1:7938-19215 GCA_022839385.1 Asparagus kiusianus | reverse complement strand
AGATTACCCAAGCCGATCTTGATCTTCAATAAGCTTGACTTGGTACATAATGCGGATGAAGCTGAACTTGGATCTTGAACTTGAATTGCATAAGCTTCACTCCACAATTCCGCCAACCTCTATTGGATATGATCGTTGAAGCGCAATTCCATCCATCATCCAACATGTTGTTTGCCTAGAATAAATAAAAATACACAAATACTAGACAAACAACATTAGTGGTAAATTTTTTGTTAAACATCATCAAAACAAAGAGGCCAACAATATATGCATCATTGTGCAGAATGTCATAATCATACAGCAATATATATACAAACCACCTAAACTTTTAATTGTTTGCATGGATACCAGCTTTACTATTAACAATCAGTACATATACCACCTTTTAAGTTCAGGTATATCACAAATACCATCTATAGTTTACAAAATATGTCTTAAAAATTTACACATGCCACCATAAGTTTCCAAAATCATACATATCCAAAATTTTCCAAGAAAGACAAATAATCAAGCCTTCCATACAGGCTTTGCTGCAGTTTTTTTCTTGTTGCATTTGTTGTGTTGCCTCCCTCACTTGTACCACAGAAATGCAAACATTACGCCTTGTTGCATTTGGTGTTGCTTCTACTGGAGTTGGTGAGTTACCTGGTGTGTAGCCTTGTATGGATGTTAATGGTTGTGAGAGATTGGTGGTTGTCATAGAGGGAATCTGTAATTGTAGGTGTAAATTTCTGATTTTTTCCGAAAATAGGGGATTTTGTTTGTATTGATAAGAAAGCTTATTACAAACTAAATCAATCAAAATTACGACAGAAGCAGAGGGAAGGCCCTCTTTGTTTAGTGTGGGGACTTTAATGTAGCTACAGGATGCTTTGCTCGGTGCTCGCGCCGAGTCTGCTTCCCTTGGACGGTTCGACCGAGGTTGTTGGAGAGCTTCAGTACTCAGTAGAAGCTCGGGGCGAAGGAGTTCGTCTCTTCTGGCTCGCCGGCGATCGGAGCTCGGAGCTAGGAGATGGCGCTGTAATGCAGGGGTATGCAAAAAGCTTCTTCCTCTCTTGGTTGATCAGTCGATCTCTCTTGGTGATCTCTTGATCGCTTCCTGATCGATCGATTGCCCTTTTTTCGATCCCCTTCCAAGGTTGCTGAAAGAAGCTCTTAAATGGGAGAGAGACAGTTTGACTGCTCCTTGAATTATGGGATGTGACCATACACTGTTCAAAGACATCCTACTGTCCCTTTGTACAACAAGCGGTTGTTTGTGGAACTATATGTTGTGTCACGTCGTGTAGGAGTGGAAAAACCCCTCCTCGTACTCGTGACAGCGGCTGCCAGACACTCAAGTGGGTCTGGCCAGTTCCTTGAGCGCCGGTGGCTCTGACCTTTCGCTTGGAGTGAGGTAAGCTGCATTTATGTGGACGCAGATGGCTCTGGCAACTGTCCGCTCACTAGTGCGGCGAGGTACCGAGTGACCCTCCGGCGGTCCTGGGGCATTGTGCCTCCTCTCCTCTCCCTATGTCTGAACAAGCTGGGGGTGGTTCGTCCCTACCCCATTGAGTGGGATACGGTCCCATACCCGGCGAAGTTCAAGCCAATCAGCTTGGTGCAGTTCGACGGCAAGGGCTCACCCTCTCAGCACATTTACTACTTCATGGCCCAGACTGGGTTCCTTACGAGAAATGATGCCATTCTTACACGACTATTCATAGGTACCCTCAAAGGGGTGGTCTTTGAATGGTTCCGCAAGTTGGAGCCCGGCTCTATCAAATCATGGGCCGACGTCGAAAGACTCTTTTTAGCCCGCTTCTTGGACGACGATACGGAAGTATCAATGGCCACCATCCTGGCCGAAAAACAACGGAAGTCGGAGTCGGTCAATGACTTCGTCAAAAGATTTCGAAATCGGTCCGTCCATTATCGGGACCAAGTCTCAGAGTCGACACTGATCGAGATGTGTCGTAACAACCTATCTATCCACATCCTATCCAAAATAGGCGTGGTGGAAACCCGGACGTGGAAAGAGCTTGTTCGTCAAGGCGAACAAGTAGAAAACATGATCAAAAGGCTCAAGGCCGAAGAATCGCAGCCTAAGAAGGGAGCCACGGAGCCAACTGCGCCAAAGAACCCCCCTCGAGCGAGAGGAAAGGAGGTCATGGCGGTCGATTCCGCCCCAGCGCCAAAGGTTGCCCAGAGGCCAAAGCCCAGACAATTTGAACAGCGCCCCCTGCGGCAGTATGACTTCAAAGAAGATCAGGTGGTGGCGACGTTCGATACTCTGCTCAAGAGTGGTCGAATCAAACTGCCAGAAGCCACGAAGCTGGAGGAGGCGGACAAAACCAGTGACCCTACCTACTGTGCTTATCATAGATTCCTTGGTCACCACACCACCAAGTGCTACGTCCTCAAGGATAAACTCCAGGCCCTCTACGACGCGGGGGTCCTGAAGAAGGAGAAGGTCCAGAAGTAGGTGACCACAAACATGATCACCTTGAGCTTTGGGACAAATCTCCCAGAAGTCCAAGCTCCGGTAGGGGTAGTTCCTATCCCCAAAGCGGTTTTGAAGATCACCAACGACGATCCTCACAACCAGTGAGAGAAAGGCTTGGTCCCGCAGACCCTACCATCGGGGCAGATAATGTGGGTTCATCCAGACCTCATCGACGAAGAACAGTGGACTGCAAGGCCCTCGAAAGAAGCCAAGAGAAAACACTGCAACGTCATCTATGCCACCCCAGACAAATATGACATAGCGGTAACCGCCTTGACCGATTCCGAGGAGGACACCAACGTCTTCGTCACAAGAGCGGGAAAAGAATTGGCTAAGGAATATCCCGCGAGGGCGGGGAACACGGCAATACCTTGACAGATGGCGACCATAGTGGGAGGAGCTGTTTCTTCAAACGAAATGGTGGTAGCTCAGTTCGACGAGGTCGTTGTTGGGACGACGGTGGAGTCCCTAGAGATCGAGTTTGACTAGGCCAAGTACGAAGAGTACTTGTCTTCCTCCTCTTTCGGTGGCGAAGCATCCCGCAAACGCCACAGAGTTGCGCTAAGGAGCCGACCTCAGACGGTCAAAGCTCCTGCGCCAGAAGGCTCTACCCAAGCCTCAACGGGGAAAACCACCCCAAACACTCTCGAGGCCAAGTCCCAAATCGAGAATGTGAGGGGAGGGTATACTAGATGGGTCGCCAAACGACCCTCGGTAACGCCCGTCACCACGGAGGCATCGGTTCGCTCCGGCACAAACCACGCTGTCACAGCCCGCGCAGATGCTCTCCCCGCTGGAAGAGCTGGCCAACAGCAACAGCAGACGTTTGACAGACAAGAAACCCAAACCTCCGCTTCACACAACGGCCTGAATTACCATACATGCCCAAGAAGCGAGAAACGAGAAGACAACCCGCCCAAAATCGGGAGGCCCTCCAAATCAGGAGCGCCAACCAAGAAGGACGGGGCCACCCGCTCAGGTGGACTTCGCTTTTCAGGTCACATCCCTGATGCGAACAAACCACCCCAAGCGAGTGGGCCTATCAGAATAGGCGAATCTTCGAAGGCTGGCGAGCCTCGCCGTAATCTTTCGGCGGATAAACGCAAAGACAAGGAAGTAGGCGACACTTCGCGAGCCCACTCGCTCAAACGAAGGGTTGAAACTCGCTTGCACATTGGAGTTCGCCCAAACGTGAAAACTCGCCCGTCAAAGCGAGATCGCCTAGCACGAACACCACAGCATTCCGCCCAGCGTGCACCAGGGGATACGCCCAAAGGTCCCTCGTGTACACGCCCAAGCGATCCTTCTGATACTGGGGGTTGTCACCAACCACCCACAGGAGATCTCCGAGGATATCTGACTCGCAAGCGCACTATGCATGAGGCGAACCCTCAGTGCCATTACGAAAGGCTCATCCACACAGTACTCGCCGACTGCCAATGCTTAGGAACGGCGAAAACCTCAGTGTTTGAGAGACTTTCTCAACAGACTTCACGACGGAGGACCTCCCGTCGAACGCGTCGTTACCAAAAGAGACGCGCCACTGACGATCTGGAGCTCCCGTCCGTCACAATCAACATGACAGACAAGGGTAAGGCGGTATTCTCCGATACCCCAGATTCAGATTCCATTCTGGGACCCAATCCTCGGTTCGCCCGACGTAGTCAAGGCGACATATACCAGCGAACCCGTAGTCGCAAGGGAGCGAGCATCGGGTTTGATTACTCTACCCTAGTCCCTCCCTCCTACGGCGAGGACGAAGTTCATTCGGCGGCTGCTACGTCCCAAACCTCACGTTCAGGTCAAAGCATGCCGGCGGGGGTACACATGACCGAGCTCACGCATGAGCAGACGATGGCTCAAAAGCTGGATGAACAGCAGGCGACCATCGACTCTCTGTGAGAAATGATGGAGCAACTTCTGAATAAGAAGAAGAAGAAGAAACGGGCCCAACGCCCCTTACCCCGGCAAACTAGGGACAGAGAGTGGGTACCTCCCCACCGTCCGGCGGCGGAAACGGAAGACAACAGTAATCAGCAATCCGATTACTCTTCCAAGACGTCGCTAGGGACGTCGCACACCGGGGACGGCACCCGTGATAAGAGGTTCGATGAATTTCAGGACCAGCTTAACGCGCTGAAGCTTCAGCAAAACATGAACAAGCTGGGTGTGGTTCGTCCCTACCCCATTGAGTGGGATACGGTCCCATACCCGGTGAAGTTCAAGCCAATCAGCTTGGTGCAGTTTGACGGCAAGGGCTCACCCTCTCAGCACATTTACTACTTCATGGCCCAAACTGGGTTCCTTACGGGGAATGACGTCATTCTTACGTGACTATTCATAGGTACCCTCAAAGGGGTGGCCTTTGAATGGTTCCGCAAGTTGGAGCCCGGCTCTATCAAATCATGGGCCGACGTCGAAAGACTCTTTTTAGCCCGCTTCTTCGACGACGATACAGAAGTATCGATGGCCACCCTCCTGGCCGAAAAACAACGGAAGTCGGAGTTGGTCAATGACTTCGTCAAAAGATTCCGGAATCGGTCCGTCCATTGTCGGGACCAAGTCTCAGAGTCGACACTGATCGAGATGTGTCGTAACAACCTATCCATCCACATCCTATCCAAAATAGGCACGGTGGAAACCCGGATGTGGAAAGAGCTTGTTCGTCAAGGCGAACAAGTAGAAAACATGATCAAAAGGCTCGAGGCCGAAGAACCGCAGCCTAAGAAGGGAGCCACGGAGCCAACTACGCCAAAGAACACCCCTCGAGCGAGAGGAAAGGAGGTCATGGCGGTCGATTCCGCCCCAGCGTCAAAGGTTGCCCAGAGGCCAAAGCCCAGACAATTTGAACAGCGCCCCCTGCGGCAGTATGACTTCAAAGAAGATCAGGTGGTGGCGACGTTCGATACTCTGCTCAAGAGTGATCGAATCAAACTGCCAGAAGCCACGAAGCCAGAGGAGACGGACAAAACCAGTGACCCTACCTACTGTGCTTATCACAGATTCATTGGTCACCACACCACCAAGTGCTACGTCCTCAAGGACAAACTCCAGGCCCTCTACGACGCGTGGGTCCTGAAGAAGGAGAAGGTCCAGAAGCAGGTGACCACAAACATGATCACCTTGAGCTTTGGGACAAATCTCCCAGAAGTCCAAGCTCCGGCGGGGGTAGTTCCTATCCCCAAAACGGTTTTGAAGATCACCAACGACGATCCTCACAACCAGCGAGAGAAAGGCTTGGTCCCGCAGACCCTACCATCGGGGCAGATAATGTGGGTTCATCCAGACCTCATCGACGATGAACAGTGGACTGCAAGGCCCTCAAAAGAAGCCAAGAGAAAACACTGCAACGTCATCTATGCCACCCCAGACAAATATGACATAGCGGTAACCGCCTTGACCGATTCCGAGGAGGACACCAACGTCTTCGCCACAAGAGCGGGAAAAGAATTCGCTAAGGAATATCCCTTGAGGATGGAGAACACGGCGAGACCTCCCACGAGGCCAGTCGCAACGACTCCTCCCAATCCAGATGCACCCAGCTCGAGCCGCCAACCTTTCCGGTTCAACGTGCTCGCACAGCTGAAAAGCATCCCTACGCGAATCACCATGTACGACCTCCTCCGTTTATCCAGGTCTACCCGCGAGGCCCTGCAAGAGGCTTTGGCCGACTCAGAGGCGTTCGTCACCCATTTCTCGAAGGAGACGGAAGCGGAACGAGAATGTACGACCTGCTGTCAAGTCTCCGAGAGACGAGTTCCGTGCATCACTTTCACCCCTGAAGACATGCTCATCAAGAGCACGTCTCACGATCGACCCCTGTACTTCACGGGATACGTCGGATCGGCAAGAGTGGATCGGATCCAAGTCGACCCGGGCTCCGTGTTAAGCATCGTACCTCTGAAATTGATCAAGCACTTGGGGATACCGCCAAAGCGCTTGTCCTCGACCACCACGACTATTTTTGGCTTCAACGCCACGAGGACGCGACCGTTGGGTAAAATCCGCCTGAAGTGCCGCATAGGCGAAATGAAGACGGAGGTGACCTGCTATGTCATCGATGCCGAGCCTTCCTACAACGTGCTCTTAGGACGCCCATGGATCCACGGCAACCGAATAGTCCCGTCCACCCTTCACCAATGCTTGAAGTACGTCGACAATTATGAACATGTGAGGACTGTAGTGGTCGACAGACAACCCTTCAAAGGCGTCGAGAACTACTTCACAGACTCCCTACTGTATCAGGACCCCGTCGAACCGCCAGTTGAGGAGCCGGAAAGCGGCAACGAGGCGGATAGCGAGCCTGAGTACGGCGACAATCTAATCCTAAATGACTTCGAGTCAATTGTAATTGGTTATGAGAGTCATCATGTAACCAACGCTGTTCAGGCGGAGAAGATTGTCGTCAATGAAAAGTCCAACTTTGCTTATGTGTCGTCTTGTTCTACGTCTGATGATGATGAGCCCAACGACCTATGGTCAGAACTCTACCGAGACCCTTCCCTGCATCTGCCAGTATGCTCGTCATACGTCGCCAAAGCGCAGCCGATCATGTCATCACGAGCTGTGTTTGTCGTGCCAGCCCGAGGTAAATATCGAAAAGACATTACTTTCGGCCGGATCGATCAGCCCTTGCGCACGCTCTGGGATGAGTCTGAAGACGAGGATCTCGCGCCCCAGTTTTCGCAATAAAGTCGAATTGCGAGACGCATGATGAGCGACATGGGGTATGATCTCACTAGTTTAGAGGGCCTGAACTACGGCCGAGGGCGCAAGACGGTCATCCGACCCGCTTACGTACCCAAAGGGAAGCCCTCAAATTACTTCAACAGAACTAGGAGAGGCTTAGGCTACTCCTCCTCCTCGTCGGACTTGTGCTTTTGCGTCGACGAGGATTCCGACTATGCATGCTCGGGGGATCAATCGTCAGCAACCTCGGCTTGGGACTCAGACGTCAGCGTGAGGGATCTGTTCGATAGCCTTACAGTCAACATGGCTACAATAGATCCCGCCGAAATAGCAGAGGACGGACAACTTCCGCTCTATGACGAGACATGGGATCGTCATGTTAACGCCCAGTGGAACAGTCGCTTCGAACAGCGCGAACCACCAACCGAAGACGAAGTCCACCAGGTGAACATGGGTACCGAGGCGAACCCCAAACCCATATTCATCAGCGGTAGTCTGCCTCCTCAGGAAAAAGAGGACCTCATCGCCCTTATACGGGAATACGTTGACGTCTTCGCCTGGAATTACGAGGACATGCCTGGTCTAGATCCGCGGGTTGCCACGTATCGCCTCAACATCAGCCCGGACGCCAAGCCGGTCAAACAACAGCAGAGGCGGTTTCGCCCTCAAATCATGGAGGCAATCGAAGCTGAAGTGAAGAAGCTGATCGAATCCGGTTTCATCAGAGAGGAGCAACACCCTGATTGGGTGGCGAATATTATTCCAGTCCTGAAGAAGAACGGTAAGATCCGCGTCTGCATCGACTTTAGGAACCTCAACGCCGCATGCCCTAAAGACGAATTTCCTCTGCCCATCACGGATATCATCATTGATAATACGTGCGGATTCGAGAGAATGTCCTTCATGGATGGCTTCTCGGGGTACAATCAAATCAAAATGCACCCCGAGGACGAGAAGCACACTGCATTCAGAACTCCCATGGGGGTGTACTGCTACGCCGTTATGCCATTCGGACTCAAGAACGCTGGCGCAACCTACCAGCATGTCATGAGCATGATCTTTCGAGATCACCTGCGAAAGACGGTTGAGTGCTACGTTGACGACCTGGTCGTGAAGAGTCGCCGCAAGGAGGACCACCTCCAAGACTTGAAGACGATGTTCGAACTCATGAGGACTCATCAACTCAAGATGAATCCTACTAAGTCATTTTTGGGGATGTCTAGCGGTAAGTTCCTCGGTTTCGTCGTCACGACAAAAGGAATCTGAATTGACCCAGACAAGGTACGAGCTATTCAAGAGCTTCAGCCGCCCCGAAATCTTAAAGAGCTAAGAGGCCTTCAAGGACGATTGGCTTACATCCGAAGATTCATCTCAAATCTCTCGGGCAAGTGTCAACCCTTCTCTAAGCTGATGAAGAAAGGAACTTCTTTCGTCTGGGATGAGCCATGCCAAAGGGCCTTTGAAGAGATCATGGCTTATCTCTCAAATCCGCCTGTCCTTGTGGCGCCCATCTCAGGGAGACCATTCCTCATATATATACGAGCTATGGAACACTCTTTAGGCGCCCTCTTGACACAAAATGACGATGCGGGCCACGAACAAGGCATCTACTACCTGAGCAGAACCTTGCAGGGTGCCGAACAGCGGTACCCGATGGTCGAGAAGGAATGCCTAGCCTTGGTGTTCGCGATCCAAAAGATGCGGCACTACTTGGTTGGCCAAACGATCCATGTCATCTCCCGGATGAACCCCATTCGGGTCTTCATGACACAACCTGCTGCGTTAAACTGGCGCCTGGCTAGGTGGGCGCTTCTTCTCTCTCAATACGACATCCACTTCATGCCACAAAAGTCGGTCAAGGGACAGGCCATCTGCGACCTCATGGCTAGTCACCCGCTGGGGTCGAAAACCGATCTATTTGAAGACCTCCCAAATGAACCTCCCGAAGCCAATGTGACTTCGTCACTAGAGGTGTGGCAGATGTTTTTCGACGGCGCGTCTCGCGCAGGCGCGAGCGGCTCAATCTCTGCGGGAGTGGGGGTGGTCCTCACCTCCCCGTATGGCCACGTGTTACCCCGGGCCTTTTCCTTGACGGAACCGTGCACCAACAACGTGCTGAGTACAACGCGTTGCTCATAGGGCTCGAGTTGGCCAAAGAGTTAGGGATCAAGCACCTGGAGGCTTACGGTGATTCCCAACTCATCGTCAAACAAATGACTGACGAGTATGAAGTCAGGAATGACGATCTCATCCCACTCCACAAAGCTGCTGTCAGGCTAGTGGAGTCATTCGAGAATTTCCACATTGAGCATGTGCTCCGTTCCAAGAACACACATGCGGATGCTCTCGCATCCTTGGCGGCTAACTTAGCCCAGCCATTGGGAACTACCCAACAAGTCTCTGTCGCCAGCCGAAAGCTTTTTCGACTAAAAGACGTCCCGAAGGCGAACGCCACTCATCAACCCCGGATCAGCCAGATCAGGAAGACTGGCGTCTCCCGATCATCGACTATGTCCTATACGGCATACTGCCCGAGGACTCGAAGGAACGAGAGTCTATCCGACGGCGTGCCTCGCGGTTTTACTATGATTCAACCACTAAAACGCTGTATCGGAGGTCATATGACGGCTTGTTACTTCGCTGTCTTTCGAAGGCGGAGGCGCAAGAGGCCCTACGCGAAGCCCACGACGGAGCATGCGGGGCTCATCAGCCTGGACCCAAACTGTGGGATCGCCTGTGGAGGATAGGCTACTTTTGGCCTGGGATGGTTACTGACGCGGTCGCTTATGCGAAACGATGCTACGAATGCCAAATCCATGCCAACTATATGCACCAGCCTCCGGAGGATTTGCATCCGACGAGGGCGTCTTGGCCCTTCGAAGCATGGGGGATGGACATAGTCGGGCCAATATCTCCACCATCGTCAAAAGGCCATCGCTTCATCCTCGTGATCACTGATTACTTCTCTAAGTGGGCCGAAGCCATCCCCTTAAGAGAAGTCAAGACTAGCGACGTGATCAAATTCATCAAGCACCATGTCATATACTGATACGGCGTACCCCGACGTATCATTCATGACAATGGCACGCAATTCGTTAGCCATGCGTTCACCAGGTTTTGTGACAGATTCCGAATACAGAACCTCTCTTCCACGGCCTACAACCCTTCAGCGAATGGTTTGGCCGAAGCCTTCAACAAAACAATTATTAAGATCTTGACTAAGCTGACTTCCACTAGCAAACGCGACAGGAACGAAAGGCTAGGCGAGAGCCTAAGGGCATATCGCACGACGGTTCGCACACCGACTGGCACCACGCCCTACTCATTGGTATACGGTTGCGAAGCCGTATTGCCATTGGAGATTCAAATTCCATCCCTCCGCGTCGCCTTAGCGACAGGGATGACGGCCGAGGAAAACCACCAACTACGACTCGCAGAGCTCGAAGCGTTGGACGACAAGCGACTGGAAGCTCAACAGCACATTGAGTTTTATCAAGCTCGAATGGCCAAGAATTTCGACAAGAAAGTCAAACGCCGAGCCTTCAAAGAGGGGGAGCTCGTGCTCTCCGTTCGCCGACCAATGATCCTCACTTCCAAGAAGAAGGGGAAATTCCAGTCCAAATAGGAAGGACCATTCGTAGTAGAGACAGTCTACTCGAACGGCGCTCATCGCCTCGTTAAGCCGAATGGCGATAAGATCATGATGCCCATCAACGGCAAGTATCTGAAGAAGTACTACCCATAGTTCTCCTTCACAAACTCCCACGAGTGCAAGAGTTTAAACTGGCCCTCACACCCTCCAAATGGTATAAGAGGTAAAACTATTCCTACTCCTTAATTTCTTGAGCCTGAGTATCAGATCAGGCAAATCGCTCAAGTCAGGCGAATTGCTCAGATCAAGCGGATCAAGCAAGCCTATCAGTCTAGGCGAAATCCACTTTACCAGCTAAATACCCTGTCTTGGCGAATCTCTCAAAACAGGCCAGATTAGCATCTCTGGTGGGCGACATCAAACGCCCATTTGGTCAAACCTTCAGATAGTTAGGACCTCTGCCGAAATCAACTCGCCAATCCTCTTCCAAAGGATGGTGGGTCCTCAAAGT
>BQKN01020574.1:5927-35255 GCA_022839385.1 Asparagus kiusianus | reverse complement strand
TCAAATACAATTCTTTTACCATTTTCTTGTTACAAAATTTCCAACAAACAACCACGAAAGGTGCAAGACACGAAGGAGGACAAGGTGGCCATGAAACCACCAAAACCACGCCAAGAATGGAGGTTGAAATCCAAAACAGTGACTCAGACAAGCGCTGAGACACCCAAAAATTATGAGCCAGGCCAAGCGTGGCTCAGCCAAGGCCAGGCCAGCCAATGGTGGCTCGGCCAAGGTCGAGCCACCTCAAGCTGGCCCGGGCCATGGCCGAGCCAGTTCAGCCTGGCCAGCACTTGCCTCACCTCCCGCGACTATTTCTAAGTCCTCTTCCGCTTCTGTTCCTATTCAAGTTGATCTGGTACCTTTGGTGAAGTCCTATGGTAGTGTGGATCTTTCTCGATTCAAGATGAAGATCACGGATCGCCTTGGTCCTTTGTACGGGGATCGAGGCAAACTTTCAATCAAAGAATGCTTGGGTCCAGTGAATGAATCACGAGTGGCTATTCAAGCTAGGGGTCGTACACGCACTCTCTTCAAGTCAAAGTCACCCATGCAATGAAAATTTTGATAACCGCCCGTTTGGGGTTATATGTCAAAGTCCAAGAGCCCGTTGAGCTCTCATGTTCTCGTAGACGTGGTTCTAAACGTGTGACTCCTGAGAACACTAATAAGGCGTCACATCCTCAAAAGAAGACGTCTTCGTTACACGATAATGTCAAACCTGGGGATTCAAACTAACCACCGATAGCTTGCCCCGGCCACAACACCGATGAGTTGTATTATCAGGCTGGGGGTACCAAGAAATCTTAAAAGAGAAGTATCCTAGAATTGGACTCTCACTATCCTTGTGAGAGGTTAATCAGGATAGTATTATCGGAGTGTAGCTACACCAAGACCGCTCCATGGAGGGTCTCGATATTCGAAAGAATCTCCACTAAAATGTCAAAATCTAAATCAAGACGCTTCTACAAAAAGAAATATGCCGGTCATGATGACGAGCTTCCAGAAGTTACCATCAATGTGGCCGATAAAGGAAAATCAACAAGGCGTTATAGCCTTGACTCTTTCTCAGAGGCATCTTAGCGCATCGCTTGGTTACGGTCAGGAACTAGAAGACTTAGACCGGATAGAGGACACTCCTCGGAGGATGAAATGTCAGACGCCAACTCCGCGGTCGCTTCCGACAATACAGTCTCCAGCACAGGATAATCTTGTGAGGCATTCATGATCAACGCTGAACAAATAACTAAAGTCCTCGAAGACGCTCTGGCCAAGCAGAAAGAGAATTGCAAATTTAAAATGAAAATGACTGTGCAACAGATAAGGGAATTGCATGATCAATAAATTTAAGCTTTATCAAATCAGATTGGTGAATCTAGCCATCACAATGCTAGTAATCAAGTAGATAGCGATTCAGACGTGGATGAGAATCTCAACACTGATACCCATCCTATTGACCAAAATACTGGGGGTGGTCCCATCCAGAATGACAACACTGGAGGTGGTCTAATTATTCCTCCTCGAAATTGCCCGAGGAAAAATACAGGTGAGGACGAGAAAATAAAGGACCTGGAGAGCAAGTTCAATGCATTGATGTCTGCTCAAGAGGTAAAGAAGACTGGTATTCCATGTCCTTACCCAAGGGAGTGGGAGCCAATCCTGTATCCCACGAAGTTCAATCTAATTAACTTTATACCGTTCGACGGAAAGGGTCACTCACTCAACACCTAATTTACTTCAAGTCCTACCTGGGTGTGATATCTAACAACGAACCTTTGATGGTCTGGTCATTCGTTGGTACCCTTTGTGGGGCCGCCTTTAATTGGTACCGCTATCTCAAGTCAGGAAGTATCAATAGCTAGAACGACATATAAAATTTGTTCCTCAACAACTTCTTTGACGATGACACTAAAGTGTCGATTGAAGCCTTTTTGGACGAGACGCAAAAGGACGGGGAGTCAGTTGTTAGCTTTGTTAAACGTTTCCACAACAAGGTAATGAATTATAGGAATCCTGTCATAGAGAAATTCATCTTGCAGACATACCACAACAACCTCTCCATTGATATGCTGGAAGCCCCGGGGGTCGTTCCATCCATAACATGGAAAGAATTAAAATTGCGCAGGGAACAGGCCGAACGCTTTCTCAAAAGAAAAAAGATTGAAAGAGGCCAATCAACGACTAACCCCACGAACTCAAATTTTTCTTCCCGTGGTAAGGAAAAGGCACATGCAGTGGCTGTTGACGCTAATCGAACGTCACAACAGCAACCTCAGAAGCAGCGAAGGACTTTGGATCCGAGACTCCAAAAAGAGTACTCCTTCAAGGATGAAGAGGTTCCAGCTATCTTTAAATACCTTCTTGAAAATAACTAAATCAAGCTGCAACCTATTACGAATCAGGAGGAAGCTAACAACACTTCAGATCAAAAGTACTGTGCGTACTACAGGAGGATCCTTCATCCTACCAAGCTTTACTTCATTCTCAAGAACAACATTAAAGCCTTGGTTAACGCCATCATCATAACACCGAAATGAGACGCATGAGAACGGTTTCCTCTGATGAGTATAAGAGGTTAAACTGCTTCTCCCATTCCTTTGATGAGTATAAGAGGTTAAACTGCTGCTCCCATTCCTTCGATGAGTACAAGATTTTAAACTTCTTCTCTCATTCCTTCGACGGTTATACGAGGTTAAACGGTTTCCCTTATTTCCAACAACGAAAAGTTCCTGGAGAATATTACTCTTAATATTCTTAAGGATAACCTGACAATATGGTTGAATACAATTAGATTCAGGTTCGCTAAAGAGCTGGGGATGAGATCAGTTGGTTATTCAAGGTGAAAACCAATCATCTAAATAATTCATCCTTAATCATATATTAGAAATGATTAATAACCTCCTACGGTGGCTATTTAATCGTTCTGAAAATGATTAAAACCCTCCCGCTGTGACTTCCCAAGCACTCTTTCATTGAGATGAGATTTGATGACCTTAGTTGGTCAATATTCCCTCACGAAACTCCCATGATGTAACTGTGGAGTGCTTGATGATTCACGGTTCTCTACCGCCAAGCACCTCATTGATCAAATTAATTGACAGGGAGTCCTCAAAGTTCTTCATAACTGAGTCCATCCAAACTCCCTTTGTGTTGGTGCACTTAACACTCCTAACTGTTAAAGTCTCAACACGGTATTAAAAAAATTCAAGTTGCTGATCCATGGCAATCATCAAACCCCTTAGTGTTAAGTCTTAGCCACTTGACACTAAAAAACCCACTGAGTGATTTGTACGAGTCAACATTCCTAGTATTAATTGTATCTTCACTCTCACTGTTTCTTAGTCAAACATTCCTATAGTTAGGACCAAAGCCAAACTTCCCTCTCGATTTCTTTCATGAATAAGAGACCTACTTTCAAATTGGGCGATCAAACCTTCCTACAGTTAGGGTCGTCTCAAACATCCCACTTAGTCAAACCTTCCTACAGTTAGGATCAAAACTAGAGTTTCTTCTCAATAAACAAGAAATCTACCTTCAAATTAGGTAATCAAACCTTCTGATAGTTAGGGTTATCCGAATCTTTTTTAATTCTCGAAGTGAAAATCCTACTTTGAGTTTCTTTTTCACCTGAAGATAGAATATAAAATTTTTCCTCTTCAGCATCGGGTTCGTCTTTGCCCCAAGAGAAGACACCACCTTCTAACACCAAAATCCATACCTTACGCGCATGGAGGATATTATCTCGATCACTAAATAGAGATAAGTCTGCATCTAACACATGCTGTAGGGTGGTCCATTCCCGCAAAAATGACTAAGTCTACATATTCAACACCGTAGCACAAAAAATTCATGCCTTTTATGCATGAGGAATTTTATCCCGAACCTTAAGTAGGGATAAGTTAGCGCCTAACACGCATTGCCGGTTAGTCTTTTACCATAAAAAAGGAAAAAGTCCACGTATTAAACATCATTACATGCCGTTATTAATAATGCCAAAATCCGTGCTTGACACGTACGGGGAATTTTATCCCGAATCCTAAGTAGGGATAAGTCAATGCCTAACATGTGTTGTCGGTTAGTCTTTTACCATAAAAAATATAAAAGCCCACGTATTCAACATCGTGGCAGACCATTATTAATAACGCTAAAATCCGTGTCTTACACACACGGGGAATTTTATCTCGAATCCTAAGTAGAGATAAGTCAACATCTAACACGTGTTGCCGGTTAACCTTTCTCCGTGAAAAGAACGCCAAGATTCACACCTGGGGGATGTTATCTCAATCCCTAAGTAGAGATAAGCCAACGTCTAACATACGTTGCCGGTTAGTCTTTCCCTGTAAAAAGGACGAAGTCTATGTATTCAATATCATAGCACCAAGTCTAAGAGAGTTTATTCTCGTAGCACAACGTCACATGTGAAACGGATTTAGATAATTCATATGCAAGCCCGATTCAAACGGAAATCGATAAAGACATATCAAATTCATTGATGGTTGAGAGTTTGTTAAAATCCTAAAGTCTGCGCGTAACAGGCGTTGCCGGGTAGTCTATTCCTGTGATAAATGATGAAGTCTATGTATTCAATATCATAGCATCAAGTCTAAGAGACTTCATTCTTTTAGCATAATGTCACTTGTAGAATAGACTTAAACAATCTGCATGCTAGCTCGACTCAAACCGTAGTCGGTAAAGGCTCGTCAAACTAGTATATGGCTAAGGATTTGCCAAAAATCCTATCAGTATTATGGTTATTTATTCTAAATAGAATGAGTAATCGTAATAAGGTACAAAAGTCACTGACGTACCAACTTCACTAGTCGGTCTCGTGACTCAAACTCCTAGGAGTATACGAGTATAAATTGGTCCTCCCCACTCCAACACCTTAAGAGCTTAAATTGTATAGACTCCAGTGAACGTATGAGTATAAAATATGTTCACGCCGGTCAACACGTTATGACGAAGGTCAAACGCCGGTCCACGTGTTGCAATGAAGGTCAATGCGGGTCAACCTATTGCCATGAAGGTCAGCACCAACCAACACATTGATAATTTTACCAAAACTAGGCTTAGATCAATTCCAGGTCAAAGGATAATCCCCAGGAAGCTCAATCGTGATTCAGATATAAACTCTCGACGAAGATGATCAGTTCAACATTGATTCAATGGCACGAGCTAATTCAGATATCAACACGCCAGTCTCACTTCAAGAATTTGACACGGTAAGACGATAAACGCAGTACCAAAAGAATTTTAGCTATTTTACAAAATATTGAATAGACTAAAAGCTGAAGAAGTCGACGAATTAAAGGTTGGGCGTATCATATCCAAAGTATTACAAGTTCCTCTATAAAAAAATGAGACTGAAACACTTTGGAGGGGGTATCTATAGGTGTTAAAAAAATCCTATAGGTCCCTAAACACAGCTAGAGATGATGAGACATCTAGCGACAAACCATTAGATGATGTGGCGACGAGCTGTCGATACAACAAAGCGGTGAACCGTTGATGACGTGGCAACAAGCCACCGGAACAGGAAAGCAAGGGAACGCGCACTCATCAGCCACCTCCAAGTGGCCTGCGTGCTCATCAGCCATCTCCAATTGGCTCGCATACTCACCGGCCACCTCTAAATGGCCCACGAGCTCACCGACCACCTCCAAATGGCCCGCACGTTCACCGGCCACCACGAAATGGCCCGCGTGCTCATCGGCCACCTCCAAGTGGCCTGCACGCTCACTAGCCACCTCCAAGTGGCCCACACTCTCACCAACCACCTCTAAGTGACCCACACACTCGTCAGCAACCTCCAAGTTAACAAAATGCATGAAGCAAATCGGTGAAGTGTACAAGTCAGCGATGCAACAAAATGCGAGTAACTGTTGAACAAGACCGAACCAGAAAAGCCCTTAGCGGCTAAGTCGTATCAAAATAACTCGGCCAAGGCCAGGTGGCTCAGCCAAGGCCGAGCTACCATAGGGTGGCTCGCACAGTTCCGAGCCACCGTAGGGTGACTCTCACCCAGAAACGCCCAAAACACGTTTTTTGATAGTTTTCTCATGATTCTTTCGTTCCAGAGCCTCTCCAACTATTTGATATTATCTCTAAACATGGTTAAGTGGTTGTTAACCGAGAATAAGATCAAATCATTAATTCTTATCTGAAAATGCTGCATCTGAAGCATATAAATCAAGGCTAGGGCCCTATATGCAGGAGATCTAAAATTTAGGCGAGGTGTTGTCCCTGTGAAGAGTGAATCATGAATTTTAGATGGGCTTACAGATCTTGGCAAAGTTCTTCAGCATAAAGAGGGAGAGTTCGAGAGATATGAGGCCCATTCCCCTTTCCTCCGGATTAAACTTGATTTTGTTCTTAAGAAGAGTCATAATCTCACTTGGTTGAGATTATAACTTCTGCGATTATTTCCTTTATGAAACAAGAGCATTGAACTTTCGTTTTGTCAATCGGATCTGATCCATAGTGGTCCACGGACTAACGCATCCCCGACACAGGCAAAGATCCCATACAAACAGGGGGTGATAAACGTCCTCTGTGTGTGTTTCTAGAGAGTTGTAATTTTTGTTTATTTTGTATAAGCAAGAAGTCTTACAAAAAGACTAACTCTTTTAAATTCATTGTAATCGATAAACGTGTAATGGATTCAGCAATAAAAATAACTTTTGATGCAAACATGCTCTTCTGTACTTGAGAAAGATCAATTGTAAACAGATTCTTACCAGGCGATAGAATCTTTTCTCAAAGCTAAAATAGTTAAAAGAATCAATCATTTTTTAATCTATTTGGGACCCTACAGAAGATGGCGACCATAGTGGGAGAACTCATTTCTTTGATGAGATGATCGTGGCACAGTTGGAAAAAGTTGCTATGGGAACTAACGTCGAGGATTCTCGTCATCGAGTTCGACCAGTCCAAGTACAAGGAACTCCTCTCCTCTCATATTCTGAGTCCCATCAAGGCACGTATGTGCCACAAAGTCTCTTGTGAGACTCTAGCCAATTCGGCTTCTAATAGTTCAACTCAAGTTTGCCTCAAGGAGAAATCCTTGCCTCTGAATGACGAGGCTTTGAAAATCAGCCGCCAGGCTAAGCAATGGGTTGTCAAACAACCAAGGCAAACACTAGCTACGGAGCCTACTACTGATCTGCTGTCAAGAAGGGCAAGACGTCATCGATGCTATAATCAGGCTTGCCATGAAGCCCGAGCCTTAGTCTCTCTGGATGGCTTCCACTATCGGCTAAGAAACAATGTATATAAGGCCTGCAAGACAGTCATGACTCGACTAACTATGGTACGTCAGAATGACAAGCCTCACCCAAGCATCCAAGTGTGCTCAGATGATGAGCCCTGTCCTCAACACGAGGCTCATCCAAAACTACTAGTGTTTCCCCCTACCCAGGATCGTCCCGCTATCAAAGCAAGACTCTGGCTCGTCAAAAGGATGAACTGCATCCTTAACACCAAACTCACCCCACTGCTGAGCCACATTCAAGTAGCCAAGTAGAGATTCGACTAAGACAGAAAGTGTGTCCCCCGGATGAAGTTCACCCTTGTGACGCCCCTTGGTTCACACAAGGCTGCAGTCCAAGGTGAAATCAGAGATGTCAAACCTGCCATACACCCACACTGTGCATAAATATGTTTCACCAATCATAGTAATATCCTCTAGTAGAACCAAATAGAAATGCATGTACAATCAGGCAAAATAAAGGGAATAAATGTAATAGATATGATATAGAAGAGATATCTCATAAATGAAAAGAATCATGTCTCAACTATAATACAGCTGATATCTGAATAATGAAAATGTCTCAACATGAATCAACTAAAAATCATACTAAGGCATACTGCCTTTACAATATGAATATGAAACTCTAATGTTTGGATAAAACTCAAAACTACAGTGGAGTCTTTACAAGTAAAAATACGTGACGACGACTATGCCAGAACTCCGTCACCCTGCGGCTCGCTAAAACTCCGAACTATCTGAAAAGTAATTTAAAAGAAAAAGAACGACAACAAGAGTGTCAGAGCGCTACAGTAAGATTACCTCTATCCGCCCCCAGGGGAAGGGCTACTAGATGGAGTGAAGGCTCTATCTGTTAAGCATAGTCTACCTAGATTCATTTTCCACGTATCTAAGTAGGATTAATATTTAGAAACCTACAACACGAGATGTAGTACGTCGAGCAAAATAATTCAAACAAGAAAACCCTCATGTATATACCATAAGTCTCAAATTGTAGATATCTAAATATTAATACCGAACTAAGAAAAGATAATCTAATAAAACTAATAATTAGAAATCCATAACACGAGACTGGTACGTCGAGCGAAATAATCCAAACAAGAAAACCCTTATATATATACCATATGTCTCAAGTTATGAATCTCTAATCATTGATCCCAACTAAGAAGTAAAGAAGACAGTAAAAGAAATAAGATATCAACACATCGCATTTATAATATCTTCCACTATCACCAAAGAGATAGAATAAAATACCAACACATAATTTTGTATACTTTCAAAAGTAACGTATCTCAGTCATATAGCTCAGTGATAGGTTGTATTCATAATCTACATCTTACACACTTAGGCTATCAAGTAATTATCTCAGTACAACGGACTACCCTGTAGGTATCCTGAACTGTGTACATGGCTCATTAGTCTCATCGCGATCTCAATGCGTAACATGAGTGCGGGACGGACTACCAAATAGGCATCCTAGAAATACGACTCACGAGCCTCATCACACCCTAGGGCAGGACGGACAGCTAGATCAAACCTCCTAAAATCCTACTCAATGGCTTGTACATGTGGAATATCGACGCACTACCTCATGTAGTACTGAACCGAGCTCATCAACGATATCCACCTTATATAAATATTTGTATCTCTGGTATGTCGACGCACTATCCCATATAGTACTGAGCTATACTCATCAACGATAGTTATCTCATGTATAAACCGTATATATCTGGTATGTCAACGTACTATCCCATATAGTACTAAGCTGTGCTCATCAATGACATCCAACATGTATATGAATTATATCTAATTCAAATATGATCAAATCAAAATTCATCATAATCCCCTTGAGATTTTTAAATATATAATATAACATATTCATGAATATACATGTAACATCAAGCGGTTCAAAACTCGCGAACCTCAAAACGGTGCAACACAGCGCCACAAAACGAGCAGAAAAAATAGACGGGATATCTGTTAGTAAAACAAGCATATCTTTCTCTAGGAAAACTATTTTTACAAATGGTTTTATGTTTTGAAAACTAGATTCACACATATTTCAAATGGCATAAGTAGTTTTAGTTTGGAGTTCATTTGTTATCATAAATCTTCAGTTAAATATTATACATATGCAGCAGATTTTCTGCAGGACATATTGTTAGTAAACAAAACATATATTTCTCTATACAAACTCTTTTTAAGAATAATTTTCTGTTTTAGAAAATAGATACATATATATTTCATTTGGAACTGGTTTGGTTAAATTTGGAATTTGTTTGCTATCTTAAAATATTATTTAAAAATTATACAAGTGCTGTAGTTTTCTACAGAAAAACATATATATAGTACATCACTTAAATTTCTCATATATGAATAAAATTATGAAAAATCCTAATGATCATGATCATGATACTATCATAAATAACAAGAAAAGATTATTCATCTAGCATTTGTTTTAAGGTTTACTATCAAAAATCTGATTTTTAACACCTCAGGTTAAGATTAAAGCATGAAAACACATATTCAACATCATATTAATCATCTACACTTGTTATTTAACTATGGGGATAGGTTTGGGTGAATATAATCTTGCCTTAATCTCATGTTCAAGCCTTTGAAATAAACAATAAGCAATCCATGAGCACAAACCACCCGTTCTCCCTCGTCACACGTTGATGATCTCGCCCTCGTGTCGGTATTTTGCTTCACAAAGCTCTCCTAAGAATAAGATCTAGGGTTTTTGAGAGGAGAGGCTGGCTGCTAGGATTTGAAAATCTAATGTAAGGGTGATAATTTTCATGAAAATATATGTACATATATATGCAAACCCGAAATAAACCCGTTTGACCCGAACCAGGAAACCTAGTCTGACTAGAAAAACAACCTTTTGTATTTTGGTAATAACTTTCTCGTCCGACCTCAGAATAAGGTGATATAAGATTTGTTGGAAATCTATTGAAGATATCTACAACTTTTTTATTTTAAGTTTTTTTAGATTCTAACTGTTTTAGTATGTAAAATGCATATATTTTTAACTAGTCCCAGATTCAGGCTCGTGCACGTGTGCATGATATCACTTCTATATTCACATATATACATTGAATTGATTTCAAATAAATTCTTAACATACTAAAACATTAATAAATATTATTTTTTTCAAAATACAACATATTTATTATTTATTACAAAATATTCAAATTTTTAGGGTTTTACAACCCTGCTGTTCGAGCTAGCCAGACTCAAGCTCGTTGAAATGATGAACCTCGAATTCAGCACAAAGCTTGCACTACTGCTGAATCACATCCAAGTGATCAAGCTGAGGTTTGACCAAGACGACAAGCATGTCTCCTGAACTAAGCTCATCCAAATATCGATGCTCGCATGAATGATGAGGTTCGTCCAGCCAATCAGACTCGTCGATCTCTAACCCTTAGAGATTCTTGTTCATGCAAAACCAAGTTACCAGAGTTAACCGGATGTAGTCTTATTGTTAATCTATGGGATTACCTGGTTCGTAAACTCAGTATGAGCTAGATGAAATCTTAATGTAGTTGTGAGAAGCTCATCTCTACAATACTTTCCAAATATTAGTGTGGGGGCCCAACATTAAGGTTCTCTATCTTTGAGCAGTTGTCAGAGCTACCGGAAGCCCCGTCATTCAAAATGAGGCATTCTATCCCAGAATATTGATGTTCAAGAATGAGCCCACTAAAGTTATAGTTAATATGGTTAGCAAAGGCAAAGGCAAAAGTCTAGCTGATTATTCTGACTCCTTTGATCCCGGGTTTTCTCCAAGGCTAGGGGGATTACTCATCAAAGGGGAGGGTTTCTATCAACATACCCGTACCTGTACTAGCTCGATGATTTCATTGAATTACCAGCATTTAGCGAACATCTTTGATGATGCTAATGAGGAACCTGATAACTCTATCATTGCTACTTCCCATGCATCTAGCACCGATCAGATCGAACAAACGAATGCTCATATGGCCAGGAATGGAGAACACTTGGCGAAAAAGCTAGAAGAACAGCAAGTTATCCTTCTCCAACAATAAGAAACTATCAATCTCATGAGGGAGATGATAGACAGACTCATGAAGGCAAAGGAGAAGAAGAAAAAGAAAACCACCAGTGAAACATCAGGATCAAGGCATAGGCGACCTTTACTCAGTGCTGGGGAATCTAGCCGTCGAAACCAAGATGATGCTAATGCAGAGGATGATGAAGAAGAAATTTTCAAAATTTATTTTGAATCATCAGAAGCTGAATCCAACCCTCGTAAGAAAGAACGAGACTAGAAATTGGATGATTTCCAGAAGCAACTAGATGCGTTGAAACTTCAAAGAAATTTAAAGGAATTGGGGGTGACTAGAAATTGGATGTCTTTCCCTATCTTCCAAAGATTAAGCTACTCAACCTCTTGTAGTTCGAAGGAAAGGGCTCTCTTACCCAACATATCTACTACTTCCAGGAGCAAAGTGTGCATATAGTGGGAAACGATCCCATTATGGTTCGACTGTTCATCGGTACACTCAAGAGGGTCACTTTTGAATGTGTTTTGCAGATTAGAGTCTGGATCCATCACTTACTGGAAGGACATAGAAAGAGTCTTCATGGCCAGATTTTTTGATGATGACACAGAAGTATCTATGACCATACTGCTAGCCAAAAAGCAGAAGAAGACATAGTCCATCATTAGCTTTGTCAAGAGATTTAGGAACCGATCACTGCATTCTCGTGATCAGGCTTCAGAGGCTACTCTCATCAAGATGTGTCGAAACAACCTCTCCATCAATATACTGTCCAAGATGGGTGCTATCGAAGCACGTTCATTGAAGGATTTGATTTGGCAAGGAGAGCAGGTTGAGAGTATGTTTAAGAGGATAAATGCTGAAGAGCTTCGGGAGTCTCATCCTAGAAAAGGGGGTAACCAAGTTAATTTCACCCCCCAGAAACATTCAAAGGGGAAGGATACTTTGGCAGTGGAAACCACTTCCTCCCCTAAATATTCTTCGAAGTAGAAAGGTAATTCTTTGGATAACCGCTTCCAGAAGCAGTATGATTTCAAAGATGAGCAAGTCATCCTAATCCTCAAGTCTTTGATCAAGATGAAGAAGATCAAGCTCCCAGAGTCAAGGCGGCCTGAGGAGGCATCAAGGATAGATGATCCTAATTACTGCATGTACCACAGGATAGTGCATCACCTGACAAGAGCATGTTACATCCTGAAGGATAAAATCCAGGCTTTGTTGGACACAGACATCATGACCCTTCAATCAGAATAGAAGAAGGTGTCTGCCAATATGATCTCCTTGCTGTTCATAGGCTTTCCGAAGATCCAAGTTTAGAATGGTGTGAAGCCGGTCCCACAAGCCGAGACTAGGGTCATGAATCTTGATCCTTATCGTCAGAAGGAGAAGGGTATGGTTCCCTACACTGCTCCAAAAGGTAAAGTCATGTGGGTCTATCCTGACCTACTTGCAGATGAGCAATGGGCATCGTCAGGTTCGAATAAATCCAAAGCAAAGTAGAAGTCGTGTAATGCTGTTTTTGTCATTCCAGATGAGGGGGTTAAAGCTACTTTCCTTAGTAGTTCTGGTGATGAACAACCAACATTCACCATGTAACCGGTTCAGATGATAGAAACCCATGGCAGGAAGGAATATATGAAGAAATACCCTAAGAGAGGAGACACTTCGCCAAAGATAGCAGAGGAAGCAGCAAAGAAAACACAATTGCCTACTAGTGATCTGAAGGCAAAGGATCTCCGTTACAATAAGGCGCTCTGGAAGGAGACTCCTGAAAGCTCGAAGGGTCCTTTTCGATTCGATATGTTGGCCTAACTAGCCAACATTATAGCAAGGATCATGTTGTTTGAGCTCCTACTCTTATCTCGATCGACCAGGGAAGCTCTACGTGAAGCACTGGTAAACAATGAGATATTTCTTGCTCACATTCCACCAAGAGCGACAGAGGAAATAGTGGAAGCATGCCCTTAATGCCACCAGGTCTTTCGAGGATAGATGCTATATATTATGTTCTCTCCAGAAGGCATGTTCGTAAAAAACCCAAAGTATGATAGACCTTTATACTTCACAAGATATATTGGCTCTGTTTGGGTAGATCGAATCCAGGTTGACCCTGGTTCTGCCCTGAGCATCATTATACCTTTGAGGCTCATCAATCATCTTAGGGTCCTGCTTCGTCATCTGTCAGCAACATGGACTACCACTATGCCTTCAACACCTCTAACACCCATCTACTTAGCAAGATCAAGCTCAAATACCAAATGGGGGACTTAAAGATAGATGTCACTTGCTATGTCATCGATGCAAAGACATCCTATAATTTGCTATTGGGTTGACCATGAATCCATAACAACTTGATCGTTCCATCCACTCTGCATTAGTGCATGAAATGCGTGGATGAGAACGGCGACGTTAAACAAGTGATCGCAGAAAAGCAACCATTTAAGGGGGTGGAGAATTACTTTACTGATTCTATCCACTACCTAGATGGTGATCCAACCGATGTATCACCAGTTGAGGACTTTGACAGTGGTAATAAGGCCGATGCTGAGCCTGAGTACAAACAGGGGCTTGTTTTAACGACATTGATCCCGTCATGATTGGCGTTGGAAGCCTTGATGTAAATGACGCCGCTGATGATGACGACAAATTTATCTTCAATAATAACAAGAACTTAGCTTACTTGTCGTGCGTTGAATCTAACTCTGACATATCAGGTACAAGTGCCAACATGTCGTCAGACCCCTTGTCAGTATTTTATGCCAACTCAGGATTATACATGCCGATTCATTCATCCTTCATAACAAGTCGGCCTGTATTAAGTCCTTGCAGGCCATCTTTGTGGTTCTCACCAGAAAAAATGACTAAGAAGACATCATCTTCGGGCAAACTGAGGGTCTATTGCAAACTCTATGGGATGAATCCGATGAAGAACAAGGAACTCCTCAATTCTCATGTTTTAGGCTAATAACGTGCCGCATAATGGAGAAAATAGGATATGACTTTTCCCATGCAGGAGATTTAAGTTTTGGTAAAGTCTGGCGCACTCCACTTGCCCCCTTTCTCCTAAAAGGGAAACCCGATAATTATTACGACAAGACTCATAGGGGTTGGGATACGTGTCTATATCACCAACGCAATGCTTCGAAGCTAGAGAAGAGTCGGATAGCTACTCCATTAGTTCTTCTTCTAAATCAACCTTCTAAGATTCGGACACTAGTATAGGGGAAATGTTCAAGAGATTTATGGTTAACATGACCTCAGCTCTCCCAAGTGAAACTTGGGAGGATGACCAATACCCCTATTTGAGGATCCCTTGAGTTGACAACTCAACATGCAATGGGAAAACTGCTTCAAACAGTGCAAGCCTCCTACCGATGACAAGGTAATTTAGGTGAACATGGGAGATGAATCCAATCCGAAGCCCATATTCATAAGTGATAGCCTGTCACCTAAAGAAAAGGAAGATATCATTGCTCTTGTATGTGAGCATATTGATGTCTTCACCTGGAATTATAAGGACATATCAGGCCTTGATCCTTAGGTGGCCATGCACCGCCTTAACACCAGACCAGATGCTAAGCCTGTCAAGCAATAGCAATAGCGATTCCATCCACAGATCATGGAGGCAATTGAAGCCGAATTCAAAAAGCTCATTGATTTGGGATTTATCCGGGAGGAGCAACATCCGGATTGGGTGGGCAATATCATCTTGGTTTTGAAAAAGAACGGGAATATTTAAGTATGCATCGACTTCTGTGACATGAATTTGTCATGTTCGAAAGATGATTTCCCTTTTCCATTACGGACGTCATCATTGATAATACATACGGATTTGAAAGGATGTCATTCATGGACGGGTTCTCAGGGTACGACCAAATCAAGATGTATCCCGAGGATGAGAAGCATACTTCTTTCTAAACACCTTCAAGGATATATTGTTATACAGTAATGCCCTTCGGATTGAAGAATATCGGTGCCACATATCAGCGTGCTATGACCACTATTTTTTGGGAACACTTGCAAAAGATAGTGGAATGCTACATCGATGACTTGGTCGTTAAAAACCGTAACAAGGGTGATCATCTGCATGACTTGAATATGATGTTCAACCTTATGCAATCACATCAATTAAAGATATGAATCCAACCAAGTCTTTATTGGGAATGGCCAACGAAAAATTTCTTAGGTTCGTGGTCACAACTAATGGAATCCACCTCAACTCGGATAAAGTCAAGTCATTCACGAACTTCCACCTCCTAGAAATGTTAAGGTGCTTCAAGGTTTACAGTGGCATCTGGCCTACATCCACAGGTTCATTGGTAACATGTAAGGCAAGTGTCAACCATTTTCAAAACTCATGAAGAAAGGTGTATCCTTTATTTAGGATGAGGCCTGCCAGAAGGTATTTGAGGAGATCAAACTATATCTCTCTAGTCCGCCCGTATTGATTGTACCAACATCGGGAAAACCATTCTTTATATATGTCCGTGCTACAGAGCATGCCTTGGGACCACTCCTAGCACAAGACAATGATAATGGCCATAAGAAAGCCATTTACTATATCAACAGAACTTTATCAGGAGCTGAACACCGCTATCCTCCTATCGAGAAGGAATGTTTGGCTTTGGTCTTCGCGATCCAAAAGGTGAGACATTATTTGGTCGGGCAGAACATATATGTCATCTCCAAAGTCAATTCGATACGGGTATTCATGATATAATCCGGGCATTGAATTGGCGACTCACAAGATGGGCATTGCTGCTGTCCCAGTATGACATCTACTCCACGCCACAAAAGGCGATAAAAGGTCAACTATCTACGATCTCCTTGCCAATCACCCCTTGGAAGGAAAAGATGATTTATACCAAGATATGTCAGATGAAACCTATGAAGCTAATGTGGTCTCAAGAGAATAGGTATGACAGCTATTCTTCAACGACACATCAAGAACAAGCTATAAAGCTACAATCGTCGCTAGAGTGGGGGTAGTCTTGGTTTCTATACAAAATCATGTATTGCCTCGAGCTTTCTCCATGATGGAGTCATGTTCTAACAAGGTGGCTGAATACAATGCTTTTCTCACTGGTCTTGACCTAGCTAAGAGGCTGGAGGTAAAGCACCTAGAAGCATATGTTGACTCGAAGCTCATCATCAATCAATTAGAAGGGAAAGACAATCTAGTCCCTTACCATGAAGCGATCATCACATTGGCTAATATTTTTGAAGCCTTCTATTGAATATGTGCCTCGGCTCTAGAATACATATGTCAATGCCTTGGCGTCACTTGCAACTACACTAGCTTTGCCCGAGGGGATTACTCAGCGGATCATTGTAGCTAGTAGACAACTTTTCTGACTGAAATATGCATTGCAAGTCAACGCATTCGATGAAGAGCCTAAGGCATTCGAACCTAGGGATTGACGATTCCCAATCATCGCTTATGTCTTACACGGCTTACTGCCTAAAGATGTCAAAGAAAGAGGATCCGTTCACAGACGAGCGCCGAGATTCTATTACAAATCCTTGTCGTAAACATTGTACAGGAGATCGTAGGATAGGTTGTTGCTTTGCTGCTTATCGAATAAAGAAGTAGAAGAAGCCCTTAAAGAAGCCCATGATGGTATTTGTAGAGCTCACCAGCCAAGACCTAAGCTGTGGGACCGACTACGTAGACTTGACTTCTATTGGCCAAAAATGATTAGTGACGCTATTGCTTACCAAATGGTATCACACCTGCCAGATACATGCTAACTACATGCATCAGCCATCAGAGCATCTGCATCCTTCAGCAACGTCATGGTCATTCAAAATATGGGGTATGGATATTATCGGCTAGATTTCCCCACCTTCTATGAAAGGACATCGCTTCATTCTAGCGATAACCGACTACTTTTCTAAATAGGCCGAAGCAATCCCGTTGAGAGAAGTCAAAACAAGTGATGTGGTCAAGTTTATCTCCCACCACATCATATACAGGTACAGTGTCCTAAGGTGCATTATCCATGACAACGGAGCTCAGTTTGTCAGCCAGGCCTTCACATGATTTTGTGACAAGTTCAGAATCAGAAACTTGGCATAGGCAGCCTATAATCCTATTGCGAATGGACAAGCAGAGGCTTTCAATAAGACTATTATCAAGATTCTCACAAAGTTTGTTCCCACGAGCAAATATGACTGGAGTGAGAAGTTGGGTCAAAGTCTATGGGTGTATCGCACGACGGTTCGTACACCAACAGGTGCTACGCCATACTCCTTGGTATACGGATGTGAAGTCATCTTGCTATTAGAAGTTTAAATTCCATCCCTTCGGATAGGGCTTTCAACCGGTATGACAACTGAAGAAAGTCATCGCTGACGCCTTGAAAAACTTGAAGCACTAGATGAAAAGTGACTACAATCTCAACAGCATATCGAGTTTTACCAGGCTCGAATCTAAAGCTCGAATCTCCAAAGAGTTTGACAAGAAAGTCAAATACTGCATTTTTAAGGAAGGTGACCTGGTTCTTCTTATCCGACGCCCAATGATTTTGAACTCCAAAAAGAAAGGCAAGTATGAGCCAAAATAGGAATGACCATTTGTCGTAGAAACAATCTACTCAAATAGAGCATATCGCCTAATCAATCAAGATGGTGATAAGATCATGATGTCTATCAACAACAAATTTTTAAAGAAGTACTACACATAGACTTCTTATACTTTGGCTGCTTCCCCGTAAAGGTTTTCACGATTAACGAAGACTACTATGCCCATGTGGAAGAAAAAGAGATAATTCCATATCTTAACAATGCTGCAGGTTCAAACACTATGGATGTAGTGATGATACTTGACCTTAACAATATTGAGGAATGCGGTCCTCGGCATTGTTAAGACCAAAAAAATGATATTTCGACCCTACGAGGTCAACCAAGGTAAAAATTTCATCCATTACTACCCTCCAAACTCTCCCACCAATCCTCTTTAATAGGATGGTGGGTTCATAAAACTTTTATGTTAATGATTACCTCTGATAGTTGGTTTTCTCCAAATTTTCCCACCAATCCTCTCCAGCAGGATGATGAGTCCACAAATTCTCTTACCAATCCTATGCAATGAGATGATAGGTCCACGAAACTATTATGTAAACAATTAATTATGATAGCCAACCCTTTAACCTCAATTGAAAATATTCCAAGTAGTAGCCTATCATGCGATGAGCTCCTGCTAATCATTCAATCAGGATAGTGATCTACCATGTGATGACTCACCATCTAATTTTTCTTTTCCGAACGTTCTATCTCCCTAGAGTGATCGAAGATAGTGGCCTACTACATGATGTACCGCTATTCTAACCACAGTCGTTATACTCCTATGTCACTGAACGACTTGATTATTTTCACACCATCATTCCCACAAATAACATTGTTTATTGATAGTGGTCTACCTTGTGATGTGTCGCTATTCTAATCACAGTCGTTATACTCTCATGTCAATGAACAACTTGATTATTTCCACACTATCATTCCTACAAATGACGTTATTTAGGATGGTGGCCTACCCAACGATGTGCCCCTATCTCCTCCCTTATTCCCAAATAGTGACCTACCAAGTGATGAGTCACTATTCAAATATGAGATCGTTATTGTACTAACGATATCATCATGTTCCTTTGGTCGTTCCTATAAATGACCACTTCGTAAAATAGGACGCCTACCATGCGACGAGCCTTGCTTTCAAATCTCCAGGTTGAGTAGTTATGTTGAATGGCACAACCAAACCTGATTATGACTTAACCATTGTAATCACACTCAATTCTTAATCCAATGCCGTAAATGGCTAAGGATAAAGAAAAAATCTTAGCATTAGGCCTAAGAGAAACTCCTCAACAACTTATCATGCTAAGGAAAAAGGTACAGCTAATCTAACTCAAACGACAGATGATAAAGTCACATCATGTCCGTTGATAGCTGAAGGTTTGCTAAAAATCTTAAGTTACGATTAGTAATTGCACAAAAGAAGAGAACAATCGATGGATAAAACTTCAATTTTATTCATGTGATGATTGAAGCTACAACAACAAAAGTTAGATTACATGGATTGAACTCAGATAAATGGAACAACATTGCGAAGTTTGTCCACAGGTTCGTCCAATAACCTTTAACGCTCCACTTCAGTTTTTTCCAACGCCTTCTTGTGCAACTTATCATCGTAAAACATCACCGGGTTCTTACAATAGTATCAAGCCTCTCCTCCACCAATTCTTCAGTTTCTTATTATTAAAATTCCATCTCCCATTTCTTGGCAAAGAATCTTCACCATTACCAACTTTCAACTTGCTCATGGGAAGAAACACAAGTTTACCAAAACAATTGAGCTTTAGATTGGGCTAAAGAACTAAGACCCTCAGAAGGATAAGCGTTTTAGTGGGTTTGTAAAGCTGCCACATATTTTGAGGCCTAAAATGAAGGTTTTCATGCTTGGAGATACCCAGCATGTTGAAGAGGCAAACAAGATTGGACCTGGAATACGCCCTCAGGGTTGCATTCGAAAGCCTAGCAAGTTGCTGAAGCACTTCCTGACTTCGGTTCTGAAAGATTTGGAGATTCTCAAGAATGGGGTAGCGAGGCTAGTCCACTCTAGTCTGGACTGCATCATCTGAACTAATATCGCCATGCAAAGATATAGGAACAAGCGGATGAAGAGCTGCAAAGAGCAAGATGATAAAGTTAGCTCAAACGAGCCAAATTAGACTACAAGACGAGCCTCACCGAAGAAATGGTGCGAGCTTCGTCCATCAGATGAACCTCGTCAATAAGACGAACTTCATCGAATGAGTGAACCTCATCAGCCAAACGAGTCTCATCGAATAGATAGACCTCGTTAAACAGATAAGCCTCGTTTGACAAATGAACTTCGTCTCAAAAGAACCGCACTGGGCAGTTAAAGGAGCGAGTGTTCATCTCCTTGAAGAACCAAACTGCAATGAGTAATTCAAACATCTGTGCTAAGAAGATTTTTTTACCTGGTTTGATTGGTGCAAGCACAACGGCCTCACTCGAAAAAACCCACAATCTTCTTGCTCTGGTCTTTGCCGGCGAAGATTTTGAAGCCATAGAGCTTGTTGAGATGAAAAAGCTTGAAGCTTTGGAGAGAGAAGAAGAGGAGCTCAACAACGAAAGTTTTTCAAAGTCATTCTGACTTAGAGCTAGTGAAAAGAAGATGATTCATCTTCTCTAGAGGCAGTTGCCTATTTATAGGCAAGGCCATCAAATCAGCAACCAGGATCTATATTATAGATCTCGAGGCCCTAACTGGCGACTCTTCGCCTAGCCTAAAAAGAGGGGCGCATAGTTGTTAGGTCTAATATTTATGAGTTTATTATCTAATCTGGTTTTGATAATTAACAAACAATTCCTATTATCATTTTCTAGTATTTGTGCATTCAATATTCTCATCCTATTGGAGGATTGATGGAATTACACTTTAACGATGACATCCTATTTGAGGTAGGTAGAAATTAGAATGAAGCCGTCGCCATTCAAGCCAAAGACTCAATATCGTGCTTCATCCGTAGTACCAAGATCAAGCTTCATGACGATGCTTAGCTTGGTATAGTGTTTGTAGTTTAGGTATTTTACTTCATGTGTTTATACTTAAAGCTCAAACCATACACATACTCATTATTTTGTTTTATCGGTTTTATTGTTTATTCGCCTTGTTAAAGGATTTTTAAATATCTTTGTTGATAAGTTTAGAAATAAAAATATATCTATTAGTTTCATATTTATCGTATTATATATCTAATTGGGAAGATAACGTGTTTTTGGATTATAGACTTAATGATACTATTTTACGTCTTTTCTAAAGTCTATTGATCTATTTAAAAGTATCTCAAAACTTGTTTGAAATAATTTTATCAGAATCAAGTATTCAACGATTTTGTCTTTTTGACGATTTTGTTAATCTATGAAATCATATTTAACATTTTTGTACATTTTACAAAATAATGAGTTTTTACAAATGGGAAATACTCTTTTAGAAATTCCTATTCTAACATATTTATTTTTATAGGTATAAACATTTTCCCAAGTTTTACTATTTTTGGAATTGTTTTACTATTTTAAATCAAATTTAGAAAATTAACTTTTTAGTAAATTCAAGTATCTGCTGTGTCTATTTTTAGTCAACTGAACAGTCAACCAGTCGACTTGGCAGAAGGCTGTTTTTCTAGCATCTGCTATTACAGTCAACCAGTCGACCGATTGTTTAAACCAGTCAACCGAACGGTAATAAAGTCGACTAGTTGTTCTTTTGTCAGTCAACTGGTCATTTTTATTCTTCCCAAGATTAGCCAACGGTCGAATTGCTCAGTCGACCGATATATTCAATCAGTCGATTGATCATGCTTTTTACTGTAACGACTAGTTTTTGAAGATTTGGTTGAGAGGCTATAAATAGTCCTCAAGACTTATTTGCAAGATACGCAATAAAAAAGAGTTTTACCACTTTGTTTTTTAGTTTTTGAGAAAGTTTAAGTGTGTTTGTTTATGTGAAAAAGAGTTTTACAAAGAGAAGGATCTTAATTTCAGTTTAGAGGCGTTCATCTTCATAGCTCCGTCTCTCTTTGTTTTGGAGAAGTTTTCTAAACCCTCTTTTCAGTTAGTCTGTACTTTGATATATTTATTTGTGTTTGATTTCATTTTACTCATTGTTTACACACACGCCCACTTGATCTTAAGTATTTCACATCTAGTATAATCGGGTTGTAAGAGTGTTTCATTGAGAGTGAGTTACAGTTTTGTTCTCATCTATTTAGAGAACAAAATTCCATATTCGCACTTATTATTAAATATGTTGTAATATACAAGAAGACTTAGAGGAGGGGTTAGGAAAGACCATGGCCAATTACAAGAGGAGTGTGTTAGTTGTAAATCCTAAGGAGAGGTTGTAATTCCAAACCTTGAGGAAGGTGACACTGTTAGCCTAACACTTAAAGAAGTATAGCTTGTGTGATTGACATCGTGTGGATTGTAAAAGTTATCGGTGATCTTTGGAAACCATTTTTGTGTAGATTTTTTTGAGTGATAGTGGAGATCTCTTAGAGATGAGGAGTGGAGATGTAGGTCGAGGGTTGACCAAACTCCGTGATCATATTTTGTGTTTGCGATTGTGTTTTGGCGCACTATTTTACTTTTCATTTTGTGCTTATTTTTATATCGCATATTGTCTCATTAATTATCCTTACAATATCTTTTTACATATCATATTGCTAGGATATTGCTTTATAAGTTTTAATTTGACATCATAATCGGATTAGCTCAGCCTGGAGAAATATATGTTGCTCCTCCCACTAAGCTGCCAGTGTTTTTGTGCCTCCACTACCGTCCTTAGGTCATTTTCCGCTTCCGCTAGCTTAGCTTGGATCTCAACAAGAGCAGCTCTGAAAGATTTGATCAAGACTTGTTGGTTCTGCTCTGCATAAGCGGCCTTTTTATGCTCACTGGACAACTTCTTATCGACCCCTTCGAGCACTTTGACCCTCTGCTTCTTTTCAAGCACTTGGCATTTAACCTCGAACACATAATTATCCCTCTGCCTCAAATACTGTATAGCTCATTCTTCGGCAAGAGGGAGAAGAGGTCAATCACGATGGGCTTGCCATCTCCCGATGAGGTCCTCCACTTTCATCATGCTAAGCCTATATTGCATGACAATTGCCTAACTGGTTAGTCTCTGCATCAAGTCTAAAAGAGTGTCTAACACCTCCTTAATCTTGGTGAAATTATCACCGTGATCCAATACTCGAGATGGAGACTCTTTCAAGATTGAGAGGAAGTTCTCCAAGATCTTTGACACTCCATAGTCCATCCCTCTAACAAAGGAGGGGGAAGCTGCGACACTTGAAGAGACCGTCTCGAGATGACTGGGAAATGAGGATGTCGTTTGTATGGAGACTAATGGTGGAGTGAATAACTCTATTGCGATGATAGTTGGCGGAGTGCTAGCAATAGGAGTTACAGCAACTATCGGCAGGACCGCAACTTTAGCTCTCACAGGTGAAGTAGAGACGATCGTGACAACAGGTGATGTTCCCACTGATGAACTAGTAGTCGCCACTAATTCCGCTCTAGTGGTCACGCTAAGAACGACTACAGCTTCAGTTGAAATAACTAAAAAGATGTTTGCCCCATAAAAACTCCGTTAGTATAATCGCAAATTTCAAAAAGATAACAACATGAGGGGAGTTATCTTACCTGGAGCAGGAAGAGTGACCTAAGCACTCACACTAGACTCGGGACACGACCTGATACGATGTCGAGCCAAAGGGACATCAACTTCAGATTCCACCTTGGCCTCAGTTATGACGCATTCCACCGGAGGGGTGATAATTATTTGAGCTTCTCGCCTTAGTCTCTTTGAAGGTACATGCTTCGATTTCCTAATCAGCTCCAGTCTCTTAGACTTCTCCCCCACTTGCCTTGAGTCTCCTGTTTCTTCGGCCTATTCTGTGAAAACATTAGAATATAAGCTCAAAAAGGTGACAAGTTCGAAACAATGAATAGAGATAGAAATACCAATGGATTCCATAGCTGGGAGTATTTCCTCAAGTGCAGCTATAGTTGATATTTCCAGAGCTACAATGGTTGTTTCCAAAACTAGATATTCCTGAGGTTCTAATCGAACAGGTGACCCCTCAGTAGACCTCGAGATGTTCAAAACTTTAGTTGATGGCTATGAAAAGCCTTCTATAGTGGCACCAATATATGGGGATACATGCTCAACAATGTCGTGCCAAAGACGCTCAAGCGACTCTTCGACATGAGTGAACTCTACTGGTTCACCAGCAGCATTTTCAACCTCGAAAGCCTCGCCTTCTCTAGTAGTGACAGGTATATGACTCTTGTATTCTTTGATATGAGGAGACCCCCAAAGTGCACTCTCACCAAGTGCCTCAAGTATTTCTCGATGAGTCTCGTGGGGTCTCAAAGGCTGAACCTCTTCTTCTTCTGTAGCTTCTTCCGCATGCTGAAACTCCTTAAAGCCTGGCATGCGGGTCCTTTTTGAAACATCCCTAGATCTTAAACGGCCTCTAATGAGGCGTAGTCCTGAAGAATTGATATTGAAGCTAGGAATCATCGCGTTAGTGACACAGTGTCAATTTCAATAAGCAAGTGTTTTCCGGAGTTAGGGACTTTGATGCAAAAGCAAAAAGTGGGCACCTGTGCATCCTGTGATTGTCCAAAACCACCCCCTCGCTCCATCAATTTAACTACCTTTAGACAGTAGATGGGTGTTGGGGTTACCGGAATACAACTGGTCATAGCCGAATTGACGAGCAAAACGGCAAGACAAATATGACTCTAATTGACACGTTGGACCAAAGCGATAGATCAGGTACCCATGACATATATTCACGAGCTAGCTGAAGCAGCCAATAGATAAAGAAGTATAGCGTGGCCATTAATGTCGTCTACAAGTGTTTAGTCATAGCTGGTCCCAAAAAAATGAGGGTAGTACCTAAAAAAGTTGAAATTGCTATGATCCCTTAGGGTGTTCCTCATTGTGGCCATGTACCCTTTGGTCCAGGAAGAATTCTCCAAGTGTTGAATGAAGGAGGTAGTTTGGTTCTCATCTCGAGCAAAAGGTGCAGTCATGAGAGTGGTATAGTGCATTACGAACCACACCATGAGATAGGCATAGGGAAGCTCCACCTAAGGATTTTCAATGCCTCGGCAAAACTGAGCACACAATCGCCTCAATCCTCCATGAATGCAAGTGATCATGGCTGGGAGGAGAGCGTATGAATGGTCATGTGCCAAATGAACGGCTGGGAACACCATATCCATTGGTAGGGTTTCGAAGCTGTTGGAGGGGACACCAATATGGTTCAACCACAACATAAGAAACACAGCAAGCAACATGTTGTGGGAAATTTGCTCCTCGGCTTGGTGGAAGAAGCTCTCAAACTCAATGCCAACTACATAACTGCATTCGTCTGACATAGTTATATAGGAAATGGATGGATGAGCAAAGATATGTCGTGCTGACTCGGTCGTGTCGTAGGGGTTCAGTGGCGCTACCAGGATCATCTTTTGATCAAAGTGCTGAAAAAGGTAGTTAGCCCAGGTGATATGGCTGAGAGACGCGATGCCTTTCTTATCTATGCGCCCCTTGGTGATCATGCAAATGTGATAATGGAACATTAGCTCCCAAAAAGTTATAATGACTTGGGGATGGTCATTCTCTAGATCCACCAACTCCTTGTGCCCTGGGATATATTCTTCATAAGGGTATCCTCCTAGTGGCAGCCCCGAGACTTTTACCATCTCGTAGAGTGCAATCCCCAACTCTTTATCAGAGGTAAAGAATGTGCGTGTGTTAGGGTTATACAATTCTAACACACTGAAGAATTTTTGGGCGTTGTTCTTCAGCCCAAGTTGAGTAGCCCTGATCGGTGCAAGAAGGCCATACTCTTGCAGGTCGTCACAGTTCTCCTGCATGATAAATTCAGTTATCCAGGGCCACCACTATGTAGCACTCTAACGAGACCAATTGGGAGTTCTGAAGTCCATGACTAGAAACTACCCCTCAGCCTTGAAGAAAGATTGGCCGAAAGTGTCTGCTTCTGCGTCCATCTCACTAGAAGGTAACTCCATCTGAACCAACCCAGGATGTAAACTTGTAACATGACAAACGCCACTGTCTACTCCGATGCCAGCCTTAAAGAAGTAACCGCATGTAACCCCATCTTGTGTTAGGGTCAACTCCCACTCCATATTCTAGGAGACTTAAGTCGCTCTGAGAGAGGTGAGGGAATAGTCACGTGGCAGGGGAGGTGTGAAGAGGCATCGCTCAATGACCATCCTGAGCCACCGATATGTCCCTAGATCTAACATATCAGGGTTGGGTATGGCATCACTAAATAGAAAAGCATGTTTCAGTATCCTGCTTTGGTTAGCTATCTCCAAGGAGGCGTCGGTGATCAAACGCCTTAGTGTTAGACTTGAAGACTCGGAAAGTTAACAAAACACCTCCCGACTCCTATTCTAAAAAATAGGAAGGCTCTCAAATATAAGGAGGTGGGTCTTGTCCGTTCCCATTTGAGTGGTATCTGATCCGATGTCGCCATGCGGAGGAATCAGAGCAGAAGAATGCAGAACTATAGGAAGACAAAACAACAAAGTTAGTCAGATGGGGTAAACCTTGGCTAAAAGGTGAACTTCACCCAAGAAATGACACGAGTCTCGTCAGACAGGCGAGCCTTGTCAGACAGACAAACTTCGTCTATCAAATGAACCTAGTCCAAAAGACGAACTTCGTCTATCAAATGAACCTCATCTAAAAAAAAAGGGGAAATGGTTCATCTCCTTAGAAAAAAAATCAAGCCAAAGTGGGCTAGATTAAACTATTCTAAACACAAGCTTCACATTTGATGACACTACCTGAGATAATAGGAAAAGCAGTGGCCTTGTCGAAGGAACTTGCCATCTTCTTGCCCTTCCCTTTGTCAGGGGCGGTTTTTGGGGCTATAGATCTCAATGAAAACTTGAAGTTTTTGAAAGAAAGAAAGATTAAACCTTGAAGGCAGAAGCTCTGTGAAAGTCGAAATGACCTAGGGCTCAAAAGAATTGAAGAAGATGAATCAACTTCGTCGGAGGCAACCGCCTATTTATAGGTGAGAAACCAAATCATCGACCGAGATCCCCTCCGTGAATCTCACGGCCCCCAGCTGACGGCCGTTTATCGAGCCTGAAAAAGCACTATGATGGAGGCGTACAACATTTAATTGTGACAATACCTAATTATCAGTCCCATGTGGGTATGACAAAGCTAACACAAAATGACGAGACTCAACAAACAGCCAAGCCTAGTCTCGAAGCATCAGAGCTCACTCAGAAACAAAAAAAACTTCAAACCACGAGTTCCACGCTAAGAGACCAAGCTCACCAAGAGGCAAGCTCATCAAGCAAACTAACCTCATCACAGCTAAGAAGGTTAAAAGTATTTCAAACCCCATACAACCTAATTCGGGTTTGAAAACTTTGAAGGGGGTCTTGTAGGCACTCAAAAATGCCAAGAAATTAAGCAGGGTTGAATCTCACCACAAGCATGATGAGGGTTGTCATCATGATGAACCTCATCTCAGCCAACAAGCTCGTCATTGGAGACGAAGCTCATCATCGAAATTGAAGTTCATCATTAAAGATGAAGTTCGCCTAGAGAGGAAAATCCTCTAGAAGATGAAGCCCATTCAAGAGACGAAGTTCATCTGTTGACAAACCTTGTCAAACAGTGCCTTACCTCTCAGAGAATGAAGCTCATCATTGAAGATGAAGTTCACCTAGAGACAAGGCTCTCAACACCTTATCCTTCAAATAAAGCTCATTAGTGAAGATGAAGCTTATTATTAAAGACGAAGATCGTTAGTGAAGACGAAGTTTATTAGAAGAAGTCCATGAGACTTGCTACAAAGCTCACCGTATAGCGAAACTCACTTTGTCAGACAAACCTTGTTGTGCATCGAGGCTCGTCTTATCTGATAAACCTCGCCATGTAACGAGGATTATCTCACCAAGTGAAGTTTAACTGTAACGATCTTGAAGACCCAGTTAGCCTACGTGGGCTAAATTCTAGGAGTCTGTTACGCTCCTCAAACCCACAATTAGCGTGTCAATTATGCGCTAAAGGCTTATAAATAGCCTCAAGCAGCTATGAAGAAGCCAACTTAGCACGCGCATGCACGAAAAGTAAACAGAGACACACGTAAGAGCTAGTACTCAAACTGGGAGATGCTCTTTTGAGATCCGAACCTTGGTTCTTGTGATCTAGGCCATCAACAGAGGCTGATTCTTCTCCTCGAATTGAAGTGATTTTGTTCCGATCAACAACAAAAAGTAAGTTCGACTCAAGCATCAAGCAAGACATCTCACCGCTACATAGAACCCACGTTAAATAAAGGAGAAGTCAAACCAACCTTATCCTCTTCTGTACTTGAGAAAGAACGATTGTAAATAGATTCTTACCAGGTGATAGAATCTTTTCTCAAAGCTAAAATAGTTAAGAGAATCAATCGTTTCGAATCTTTTTCATGACCCTACAGTAACGTCTGATTCTTACTTATGGAACTATGACAGAAACTTTGATTCTAGATCAACCCAGGATTTGATTGATCTGTCAGGTATATTCTGAAACTAGATGAAGGCTATCCCCTGAAGGGTGCTAATAAAAGTTGTGCTTTAATAGCGTCATTACCCACTACATTTATAGTTTGTTAGTGGAAATAGTAGATATGTTAGTTCGAAGAACCTTTGCTATCAAATGTATGTAATGTTAGCGGCTTAAACTTTATTGAATAGGGAACCATATCCCACTCGATAGGGGTAAGGTCAGGCAATTCCCATCTTCTCAAGATCAGTTCACTGAGAAAGAGTGTTGAGCTATTTTTGGAGGTTCTTGAGGACCTTTGCCTCCTAACTTGGCTTAGGAGGCACCAATATTTCTAATTCTAAATGATCAGAATCTACGTCTCCTTGCAGCACTTGTTCTTCTTTTGAGGAGAATTCAATAACTAATCATTTCTCCTTCGAAGAACTCGAATGAGACTGAGAGGTTGCCATGAACAAATCAAGCATCTTTTCTAATCGCTCAAAATGTTCTTCTGAAGCTTTTTTTTGAGCTTCCATTTGTTGGAGAAGATCTTCTCACTCCATCATATCCACAACCAATTTATCGTTCTTGATTCAAACTAGGAGTGTCATTTGACGCTATGGAATAATTAGCATCATTAGCAGTGGGTCGGTCAACTTGAGGTGGTGCCCATAGCACTCATGTTTGGAGGAGGGAGTAGTCAAAGGGGATTGCCGCTCTCTACCTTGATTTGGTGTGGAGATAACATTAGTGGCATAACCTAAACAAGATGTATCGTGCATATCCATAATGTAATTATATGCAAGCAATGCAAAAATCAAAAAATAGATTAGCACAAAAAGATAACTTGGATCTTTAACTCAAGGCGATTAGTCCTTAAATCAAAGAGCACCAAGCCCTGATAC
>BQKN01020572.1:8054-21333 GCA_022839385.1 Asparagus kiusianus | reverse complement strand
GTACACAAATCGGAGGGCAGCTCAAGGGATTGAGACCTGGTTTGTTCAAGAAGAAGGAGCTGGTTCAGGAGATGCCACGTCCAGCGAACATCTTTATTCGCTAATTCCTTGCAACTCAAGGTGAATTCTCTACCCAAACGTTCAGGTCCCCTGGATGGGTCTGTTCTGGAGAAGGAGGTTGGTGGACCCGCATGATCGACTTCGTTCTTGATGAACTTAAGGAATCACTCGCTCAATCGGGTCTCACAATTCCCGTGTTAGCTGCTCGACGGGGTGTCGTACAGAGTTATCATAACTTCTTCGCTATGTTGGAGAAGTATAACCCTGATAGCTGCACATTCTTCACACCTGCAGGAGAGCTAGGTTTTGCTCTTCATGAGATGCAAGCAATGTCGGGATTGCCACTTGGGAAAACACCCTACGAAGAGTTCATTCCCACTACCGAAGAGCTTTCTCAGCTAAGGTTGGCGCACCCAGAAATTTATGCTACTTTCTGGGAGTTGATGTGCCACTTCCACATATGTGCTCAAGTCTGTGGGACGTGTGGGGGAGGCATCATGCATACCACGTGGGCAGAGTATCTCTTTCAGAACTTAAACCGGAAAGAGGCAGCCGTCTCCCGTGTTGCAGCCATCTCTCCCAAGATGGCCAAAGCTCGGATTAAGGCTTCTAATGCCACCTACACAACAGAGCATATGGAAGATGATTTCGAGGTTGGGATCGAGTTCGAAAGTTTCCACCACCAGGCCACGGTCCCTATTTCTGATGCGGCTCTTCTCGCGGGCTTCTTCATGATTTGGCTGAAGCGGTGCGTGGTACCGACAAAACCAGCTGAGGCTATATTAGCTGAGGTTGTGTACCCAGCTACTTTATTAGCGCATGGAAGACCTGTGAGTCTCCTAACCGCTATGGTCGGCTGTATACAAAATGGCCTGAGGATGTTGACCTCAGAACTTCTCAGCGCTTCAGAAATTACAGCTGTCAAGAAGAAAGCTGGGAGAGCTCCCTCGCCTCGTGTACCAATGCCATATACATATTTGGTGGCCTGGTTTGTACTGCACTACCCCTCACTGATGACATGAGTACATGAGGGCGACGACGCTTATATTCCCTTCGTACAGAGATTAGAGTCGGCCACGTGGACATATTCTTACATAGTCAGGGCTCGACAACTCCTATCTCGGGAAGATAGTTATCGGATTTTCTGTTGCGCTCCTGACTTTGACGGAGCTGATGTAGAAAATGCTCTCTTCATAGACTTGCTTTTTGAAGGCTCGCCTTCTTTGGAAGAGGGCCCATTCAACTGGCTTCTTATGATCAGGTTAGGCTACCTGGTCTACCGCTTGCGGGAGAAGTGCTTCATTGAGCCTTATGTGCCTTCTCGATTCGCTAGACAATTCGGATATGATCAGCTTTATGTTGGCAATCCCAACCCGGCATTGGCTCATATTGGGAATTTGTATGAAGGAGCTCGCGCATGGTACTTCTTTTCAGCGGGAGGAACTCACGCGCACTTCACTTTGCCTAACTCGTCGCCCGGTTGTTCTACCGTTGCAGATTTTCGCAACTGGTTTGAAGAGGTCTCCTAAATCTCGGACTATGATGTCTATGCTTCCTGCATAAGTGAGATTCGAGAGTTGTATTGTTCGAGGAGTAGATCTTCGAGTTCCCGTTTGCCGGGGATAGAAGAATTCCTGTCTTGTGAACAGGAAGCATCCGGAGCTGTTGAAGCTCCTAGGAATTTGTCCACCATCGAGCCTCCCGAGGAAGAAACTCCTATGGAGATCGAAGAGGAAACACCGATTGCTGACTCTCCCGAAGAAAAGCCAATTCCAGAAGCGCCTGCTCTTGAACCTCGTCTTCTGAGATCGGGTAAGAAGGCACTTTCTGCTGCTGAACAAGGCGAGTATGACAGGAGGGTGCGTAAACGACTGCCTGTCGTAGCCAAAAATTCAAAGAAGACCAAGTTGATGGGAGACGCGATACGATCAGCACGTGCTGCATCTCCTAAAAACAGAGAGGATATTACGCTTCCCACCGCTCCTCCAAGTCTTGAAACGACAATCGGTGAGCAGGAAGAGGATATCTTAGGCTCCACATCAGACATGATCAAAAAATTCTTATCTGAAGCCCCGCACACCTCTACTCGCACTGATTATGCGAACTGCTTCGTTTATCCGACTGATCCACCCCCAAGCTCTGAAACACTGAGGGAGCTCATCGGACAACTAGAACGTTGGATGCAAATAACCATCGACGTTGTTAGTCTTGGAGACGTAAGTTACAAGGTTTTTGAACCTCATTTGCTGGAATGCTTGGCTAAGATCAAGCATCAGGGCGATAAAATATGGACCGAGAACTATCGTGAGAGCCTCGTCATCTTGGAATATGAGCTGGAATTCCTCTCCATGCTGCAACGTGACGACATAGGCCCAGAAGTGGATCGGGCTATTTCTGAGGCCAAGGCTTCAAGAGCACAACAGCAAGAGGATCTTCGGAAGAATTTATCCGAAACGGAACCTCGTCTTGCTCACCTGCGTGAGGAACATCTCCAGGTACAGAGGGACATAGGCAACCTGGCTGTGGGTCTCCGGGATACTGCAGCAGAGCTTGCTCGCGCCGGTATCGAAGCACCTCAGATAAACGTTCGGCTAGCTGATGGTGTGGAAATTTTAAAAGGATTTGCTGCTTATTGCGACAGACTCTTCAAATGCTATTGCGACGAAATCGTTGCTGCCGACAAGCTTCGGCGAGAACTTGCAGAAGCAACGCCTAATGAAGAGGAGCTCAAGAGCAAGATTACTGAAGAAATCAGAAAGGCTCGCGAGGAGAATATATCAACGCTGAAATCTAAGCTCAAGTCTTTTAGACTGATGAGTCCCGATGCTTATGATTTGCGCCATTTTTGGTGGAGGAATAAATTTGTATCATTTTCCTTTTAATTGTTTTCATCTTTGTATTGGAATTAACAATATTGAATGGAAATGATTTCATTTTGGTTTTCATCATCTCTTTTGTTGAAACATGATTTCAAGACAATGAACAGTAATGCAAATGCTGTAAATATAGTGTCAACTCAATATGAAAATGAAATTCTCTTTATTATAACTTGAAATAATTCCAGAAAATTTCAATCGTCAGAGGTGTAGTGTTAACATGACGAAATACAAATAGAATTACACTATAAATTGGCAACCCCCCAGCCTGATTTAGCTAGGGTTTAGGAGGCTACATGATTCACGGGAAATATCTCTTTAAGAATTTCCCATTGATTGGCATCATGAGCCTGTCTCCTTTTTGATTAATAAGGCGATAGGCTCCATTCGAATAAACTGATTCTATTACGAAGGGCCCCTCTCATTTAGGATTGAACTTCCCTTTAGTTTTGTGTGTCATCACCATGGGTCGCCTGTTGGCCAAAACCAAATCGCCTTTCTTGAAAGTCCGTTCCTTAACCTTTTTGTTGTAGGCCTTGAAAATACGGGCTTGATACAATTTGATCTGCTGTTGAGCTTGGAGTCTTTTGTCGTCTAGGGCTTCAAGTTCTTGTAGACGTCGTTGATGTTTCTCTTCTTCTGTGAGTCCCGTTGCAATTGCAACTCTCAGAGAAGGAATCTGAATCTCGAGTGGCAATACGGCTTCACAGCCGTATACCAGAGAGAATGGTGTAGCTCTCGTAGAGGTCCTCACCGTTGTGCGGTAAGCCCATAGACATTCGCCGAGCCTTTCATCCCAATCGCACCGGCTCTTAGAAACAAACTTTTTGAGAAGCTTCACTATGGTTTTGTTGAAAGCTTCTGCAAGACCATTTGCTGGCGGATAATATGCTGTAGATGCGACGCTCTGAATTCTGAATTTGTCACAAAACCTTTGGAACCCAAAACTGACGAATTGTGTCCCGTTGTCATGAACTATTCGCCTCGGGACTCCAAAACGGTAGACAACATGGTGTTTGATGAACTTGATCACATTGGAAGTCTTGACTTCTTTTAACGGGATTGCCTCCGTCCATTTGGAGAAATAATCGGTCACGGCCAGAATGAACCGGTGCCCTTTGAAGGTCGGAGGAGAAATTGGTCCTACGATATCCATACCCCATTCTTCGAATGGCCAGGACGCAGATGTGGGATGTAAGTTCCCAGGTGCTTGGTGGATGAAATCCCCATGAATTTGACACGTGTGACAACGTTTAGCGTAGTCAACCGCGTCTGAAAACATCTTCGGCCAATAATAGCCAATTCGTCGGAGACGATCTCCTAATTTAGCTCCGGGCTGATGAGCTCCGCACATCCCGTCGTGAGCTTCTTTAAGGGCTTCCCTTGCTTCCTTTCGAGAAAGACATCGAAGCAAAACCCCGTCATGGGATTTACGATACAGAGTTTGAGAGACTGTATCGTAATAGAATCGGAGGGCCTTTCGTTTGATGGCGGCCGCTTCCTTAGGGTCATCGGGCAAAATTCCGTATAGGACATAGTCAATATATGGAAATCGCCAATCTCTAGACTCGAATTATATAGAGGTTGTACAGACTTCTTCCGTCATTGTCTTGTCTGAGCTTTCTCCCTTAGGAATCTTGGAGGAGTATAGTTCACGTCCTGCGACGGGGATCGTCGTTTCGGTACCTGGAGGTAATGCCAGCGAAGTTGCCAATGAAGCCAAAGCATCTGCGTAAGCGTTCCGGGCTCGTGGAATGTATTCAATAAAGAATCCCTCGAACTTCTTAGCTTGCTCCAGCACTGCGAAGTAGTACGGGATTAAGTCCTCATGACGTACTTCATATTCCCCTCGAACTTGATTTACAATTAACTGAGAGTCCCCATAGGCCTCAAGATGCCGAATATTGAGTTCTTCGGCGAGTCGCATCCCTAGTAGTAAAGCATTATACTCAGCTACATTGTTGGTGCAAGGTTCGATTAGGGGAAATCCTCTTGGGATTATGTGACCGTTTGGGGAAACGAACACCACTCCTACCCCCGCGGTAATCGCTCCATGAGGGTTTGCTCTGGACGCACCGTCGAAGAATAGTTTCCACACTTGTGTAGATTCTTGAATGACACAAGCTTCGGCGACTTCGTCGGGTAATTCTTCATACAATCTAGATGTCCCTGGCACCGGATGATCGGCTAAGAAATCTGCCAATGCTTGACCCTTGACTGCCTTTTGGGGCATGAATTGCATGTCGTATTGTGATAAGAGAATGGCCCACTTTGCGAGTCGGCAATTCAGAGATGATGGTTTCATCATCAATACTCTCAAGGGATTCACCTTAGAGATGACGTGAATCGTTTGTCCAACTAGGTAATGTCGCATCTTTTGAACTGCAAATACCAAAGCGAGACATTCTTTTTCAACCGGATTATACCGGTGTTCGGCTCCCATCATGGTCCTGCTTAAGTAATAGATGGCTTGCTCTTGCCCTTAATCGTTATTCTGGGCTAACAAAGCCCCGAGAGAATGATCCATGGCCCTTACATATAACAGGAATGGTTTTCCTGATATAGGGGCCACGAGAACAGGTGGCTGGGTGAGATATTTCTTGATCTCTTCAAATACTTTTTGACATTCCCCATCCCAAACGAAGGATACCCCTTTCTTCATGAGCTTAGAGAAAGGTTGGCAGCGTCCCGAAAGATTGGATATGAATCTCCGGATATAAGCCAATCTGCCTTGCAACCCTCTGAGTTCTTTGAGATTCTTTGGCGGTGGCATGTCTTGGATAGAACGCACCTTTTCGGGGTCGAGAGAAATTCCCTTGGACGTGATAATAAATCCCAGGAATTTTCCACTTGATACTCCGAGAAATGATTTTGTAGGGTTCATCTTCAGCTGATGTGTCCGCATGATTTCGAACATTGTCTTCAAGTCTGCAAGATGATCATCCTTACTTTGACTTTTCACCGCTATGTCATCAACATAGCACTCTATCTTCTTACACAGATGTTGGTGGAAGATAGCATTCATTGCACGTTGATAAGTTGCACCTGCATTTTTTAGGCCGAAAGGCATCACTGTATAGCAATACACCCCCAGCGGTGTTCTGAATGCAGTATGCTTCTCGTCGTCTGGGTGCATCTTGATTTGATTATACCCGGAGAATCCATCCATGAAAGACATCCTTTCGTATCCGCAGGTGTTGTCAATCATGACATCGGTGATGGGAAGTGGAAATTCGTCTTTCGGACAGGCTGCGTTAAGGTCGCGGAAATCGTTGCATATACAGACCTTACCGTTTTTCTTAGGAACTGGAACAATGTTGGCTACCCAGTCTGGGTGTTGTTCTTCCCTGACAAAACCCGAGTCTATAAGCTTTTTCACTTCAGACTCGATTGATTCCATAATTTTCGGACGAAACCTACGTTGTTATTGTTTAACGGGTTTTGCATCCGGATCGATATTGAGACGATGCGTGGCCACTTTTGGGTCAAGACCGGGCATGTCTTCATAATTCCAAGCAAAGACATCTATATATTCTCGGATGAGAGATACAAGATTTTCTTTCTCAGATGGTGATAAGCTTTCGCTTATGAAGATTGGTTTGGGGTCGTGTTCGTATCCCATGTTAACCTGGACCACTTTATCTTCAGTGGGTGGTTCGCGTTGTTCGAATCACATATCCCACAATATGTTAAGACGTTTGATCCAGGGGTCATCGGTTGATTCTATTAACCCTTCATCACCCCCTGCATCTTCATCTGAGTGACTAGTTGAGACCATATTCACGGTCAGATTTCTAAAGAGAGGTCCGACACTGACATCGGACTTGTATGCAGACGTTCCGGATGAGTGGTCCTGACGCAGATAATTACTTATCTCATTTTCTGAGACAGCGGGAGGTGTGACAAATCCTAAACCCCTTCTAGTCTTTTGGTAGTAATCTGGGGGTTTCCCTTCGGGGTTAGGGACATTCGGATTGGTGTTCGCCTTCCCTTCCCGAAGTTTAGACCTTGCTTTTCGTCAAAGTCATACCCCATTTGTTTCATTAACCGGAGGGAGTTAGGTTCGTGATAATGGAATTGAGGAACTCCATCATCTTCCTCCGAACTTCCTCGTTTGAGTTGTATGGGTTTGACCTTCCCGAAACAGATCGGCTTCCGCCCTTTCCTTTTGGATGGGACTTTGAAGAAGGCCTTCTGTGCATCCTCTATTTCTTCATCTGAAACGAGGGATGACTCGATTGGCAACGTGAGGGATGCCTCTGTGCACAGTACGTGCCATGGGTTGGTACCTGCATTAGCATTATTCTCTATTTGTTTATTTTTAGAGGGAACACCAGACAAGTACGCCAAAATAAAATCTTTATTAATGCACCACTCGCCCTCACTCGGTACATTATTATTGTCACCCTGACCCATTACATCAAAATTTAATTCCCAAGGACAATCTTCATCAGGATCTGGTTCGATGTCAGCTTCATTGCCGCTGTCAACATCTTCTTTCTCCCGGGATTCCAGGTAGAAGACGGAGTCAGTGTGGAAATTCTCGACTCCTCGGAAGGGGTATTTTTCTGCAATCAGAGTTCGGACTTCCCCCTTGTCGTTAGCATACTTCATGACCTGATGCAGAGTAGATGGGACAATGTGGTTCGTATGTATCCAGGGTCGTCCTAACAAGAGATTGTAGGACGTGTCCGCATCTATTATATAACAGGTCACTTCGGGCTTAAGATCTCCGATTTGACACCTAAGTCTGATCTTCCCCAAGGGCCGAGTGCTATTTGCATTAAACCCAAAGATGGTTGTCTGGGTGGTGTTCAGCCGATGCATAGGAATTCCTAACACCTGCATGACCCTGTAGGGCATGATGCTGAGCGCTGAGCCCGGGTCGACCTGAACACGGCTGATCACTGATGACCCAATGTACCCTGTGTAGTACAGAGGTCTGTCATGCTTGTGTTTGACTTGCATATCTTCTTGAGTGAAGGATATGCAAGGTAAGCTCCTTGCCGCTTGAAGACATTGCCGACAAGTCTGTTCTTCAGAAGCCTCAGGAACCGGAATGATTTGAGTGATGAAGCTCTCTGTATTCTTTAACGCTTCTATCAGAGCTTCCTTGGTAGTGCTGGACAGTTTTAGGAGCTCATATAGCGTTATCCTGGCTGGTATGTTGGCCAGCTGCGCCATGACATCGAATTGGAAAGGTACGCTCGATTCTCCATGTTCCTGGTGTAGATTTTTGTTAAACCGGACCTCTTTTTGTTTGCCTTTATCGGCCGGCTTCTTTGGTACAGAACCCCCAGCGTCTTGGGGCTGCTTTTCCACCTCTTGGGCATTCTGGCCATAATCCCTCAAGTAGGCTTTCCCTGACCGAGTGCTAGGGTTGTCTCCTGGGTATGCTGCCAGGACAATCCTCTCTTCTTCTGAATCAGTGAGAGGCTTGAGGTGATCATCATTTTCAATAACGGAGGGGCTAATCATGTTGGAAGACTTAGCCTTGCCTCCTTTCTTTTTGGACGAGGTGTTCGTCCATTGTTGGTCTCCCACTAGATCAGGGTGGACCCACATGATTTCTCCCTTTGGGGTAGTGAGGGGTACCAACCCCCTATCTTTCTGACCGTGCAAGTCAGCGTTCTTCATATGCATCTCTCCTTTAGGAATGGGAACGACGCCATTTGCAGTGGTCACCGGTGGGAAGTCACTGAATTGGATCGCTATCAAGTTGGTAGACACGGTCTTCTGTTCGGGCTTCAAAGTGAGCATGTTTACATTTACCAGATTTTGTAGGATGTCTTTGAAGACATAACATTTTTTGGTAGGGTGGCCCAGGAACCTGTGATAACGGCAATAGTTGGGATCATCAACTTTTCCTGCCTCATATGGTTTCCTGATTTCGGGAAGCTGCAGTTTGTTGTTCTTCCGAAGTAGTTGGAACAAGGTGTCCACGTGCTCTTCCTTGAACGAATACTGCTTTGGCGCTCTCTGTTGATTTGGCGCCTTGCCTAGCTTGGTAGGTGGTGGCACTCGCGTATAGTCGGCTGCTAAAGTCTCTTTTCCCTTAGACCGCTGGGCATTTTGCTGATTGCGTTGCTGCTGCGGCTTGGGTTATGGCTCCTCTTCAGCTTTAACTCGCGCCACTATCTCTTCAGCTTGTTCTCCTTGCGACACTAACTGTCTCCAGGAGCGACACTCCGCTACCCCCATCTGGGCAAGGAGCTGAGTCTGCAGGTTGTGCCTGCAAGTTTCAACCAAGGTTGATTAGGTCATACCTGAGGGGCATCGCAATGCCATGCTGCGAAATCTCTCCACGTAAGCCTTGATAGACTCTCCCTTCTTTTGCTTGGTGGCGAGAAGAGTTGGGACCGAGACCTCCGTGTCGTCCTCAAAGAACCTGGCCAAGAATAGCCTTTCCAGGTCTACCCATTTCTGGATAGATCCGGCAGGCAATTTCATAAACCATTCAAAGGCAACTCCTTTAAGAGTACCGATGAATAAGCGGGTCAAGATGGCGTCATTTGCTACTACATCACCAGTTTGGGATTTGAAGTAGTAAATGTGCTGATTCGGTGATCCTGTGCCATCGAAAGGTTGTAAAGTTGGGGCCTTAAATTTTGGCGGGTAGGGAGCCGTATCCCATTCCACAGGATAAGGCCGCACCACTCCTTCTTCGCGGAGCTCGCTCCTGTTGGCAATTGCATTGAGACGAGCCTCTAGCTCATCCACTTTGGTGGACTGAGGGTGTGATTCTCTCTCTGTTTCCTTCTCGTTTTCGGAGGAGGATTCCAGATTGTGAGTTTCACGATCTGAATGTTCAGTCGCTTTTTGTTTTCCCTTAGATATGGTTCTTCGGGAAGTTTCAGGTTTGTGGCCTTTTTCAGCTAGAAGCTGGGCCAACATATCCTTCACTTGGAGAAGCGTCTCCTGTTGTTCTTGGAGCATGACGTGATGTTCGTCGACTCTCTTAGCCAAGTCTTCATGATTCCCTGTTGTGTAAACAGAGACTTCACGGGCTACAACAGAGCTAGAAGATTGGGATTCGACTATCGCCGAATGTTCCTCGTTAGAAGCGATCCCTTTAGCTAACCTTTGGTAGTTAACCGCGCGAATGGCCCCTGTACAAGTCCGGGTATGTTGGTATACCCCTTCAAATTCTTCGCACCTTTCCCGAACAGTCGGGGAATGACTCCTTTGCGATTCTCCGGAATCAGGTTGCGAGGCTTTCCCTCGGCCAATCATATTGATAGTGACCTGAGGGTACTCAAATTCATCTGCCTTCTTTTTGTATCGGCGTCGTCGTTTAGCAGGTCTGACAACGTTGGTTAACCTGTCGAACACAGATTGCCGAGGCGTGGATGTGCAACAATGGCATTCTGACAGGACTGCCGATATAAGCCTCTTACATTGACATGAGTGAGCTGCTTGCTGCACTGGTTTCCCTCTTGACAATAACTCCCGCAGATCAGGAACTTGAGAGGAAACTTTCCCCGGGCGCGGAGGCAGAGATGGAACCCCCTGCCCTTGGGTAGGTGAAATTGGTTCTTGTCGAACGTGGATTTTGAAACCACGCCGATCTTTCTGAACCTGGTGGACCTCTTGATGATCGCGTTCTTGAAGAGCAACGCGAGGGTCGCGTTCCTGAAGGGTAACGTGAGGGTCGCGTTTGGATTTATAAACGTTAGGCCGAGGCCTTCGTTTAAATGATGAAACAGACCCGCGAGGGTCATGTTTTATTTGAACGCGCCCCTGGGGGCCGCGTTTAACTGGTGAAGCAGACCTACGAGGGTCATGTTCTGGTTGAACGCTTCCCTAAGGGTCGCGTTTGTTTTTGACAGCTTCCTTCTGAGGGCTGCGTTTTGAAGAGGCAACGCGCCACTCAGGGTCGCGTTTTAGCTGAATTAGCCGAGGCTCATAGTCGGGCTCATTGCCACGAAGTGAGCGTTCTATTTTGGGAACGCTAAGTTCGGCTGAAGCTTCAGGAACGCGATCCTCACGTTGTGCCAGCATTCGGCTTTCACGCAAGTGTGCTCGTCGTATGGATCTTCTCCGTCTGCGAGCGGCGTTCTTCTTGGCTTGTTTCAAAGCCTTAGCAGCAGCGTCGTTGACGCACATGGAACTCGTCTCCTCCAGAGGCCGTTTGTGGCCTGACGTATGTCTGGTTGTCGCGGAGGTGGGATTTTCAACTAGCAGAGCTAGTTTGAGTTCCTGGCCGAAGGAGAGGGCTTTCTTCGGAGCTTCAGCAACAGAATCGACCTCCTTGGAGATCTTGCGGACACCACGCTTAGCCTTGGGGCTAAGCGATCCAGAGGACAAGGCTTCCTCATATTTTGCTTGATCAAACTCTACGACGAGAGTTTCTACAGTCGTTCCCATGAGGTGGACGTCGGATTGCGCCACCACTTCTTCATCGGAAAAGCTAGTCCCCAGCAGAGTCGCCATCTTTTGTATGTAGGAAAAATTGTAAGGAAGAGAATAAAAGAAAATTGAATTGAATTCTTTGATTCCGATTACAACTTGATTACAAAAGAGAAGAAAACAAATTCGGTTTTCTCCTTTGTTTAAAACTGGGTTCTTCTTGGTAGCGATGGAGTGCCTCCTTCGATTGATTACGTCGAACTTGCTCTCCGTTAACGATTCGACCGTCTTTATCTCGTGGGAACGATGAACTTCTGTGGAAAGTTTTATACGTAACTCTTTTAATGAGTTTAAGAACTCTGAACGAGTTAAAACTCTGTAGATAGAGTTGTTAGAACCGAAAATTCGGTTAATGATCAAGCTGTTATTCTGTTGCTGAAGAATTCTCTCAGATTTGATCTTCTGAGATCGATTCAAAAATCCTATCTTCAAGGATTTTCGCTGCTGTTGAATCCCTAAACCTGAGTGGTTGAGATCCTCCAGAATTCGATCTCCTAAGAGCCAGCCCCCTGATCCGATTATCCAAAATCTCCCCTCTAACTCTGTTGAGTTCGTTGAGTTTTTATAGGGGGATAAGAGGTTGTAACTGCCCTCTAAATCCGCTCCTACGTGGGTGTGATTTCCTCAGATCGTGGGAAAACAGTTCTGAAACCGTTCGACTCGTGTTTGAACAAGTCAAACGCCCAATCTGGCGTTCAGAACCCAACTTCGTGTCTTAGGATTGAGACGCGAGGTTGGGTGTTGGCTGAACATTGATGAACGCGAGGGTCGCTCGCGTTTTGGCTTGTTGCCTGCTTGGAAACGCGGGGGTCGATGTGAGTTGAACCCCTACGAACGCGAGGGTCGCTCACGTTTGATTTGTGACTTGGAAACGCGGGGGTCGCCTGCATTTCCATAATTGTAACGCGGGGATGACTTCCGCATTTTAGAAGAAGCTTGTTGACTTGTAACCTCTTCTGTAAGGTGTTGCAAGGACCGTCGTTCAGTAATCCTCGCTTTTGTTGTTGTGGAGTGTGAAAGTCGTCAGATTGTAACTTCCACTGCAGATTGTGAAGCCTGCTGAATAGAGTTTCCATCATTTGTCGGAAGTGTCGTCGAATTGTAACTCTTCTCGATCTATGTGAAAAGTCCTCCATTTGCAGTTTTCGCTTATCAACCCGAAAGCTATTTGATTGTAACTTTCATTGTTGGAATTTGTCGGGAATCAACATCCATAGTGTCTTTTAGACGAATATTTGCCCACAACTCTCTACCAAGCAACTCACCAACTAAGTCCAACCTTTTATTTCTGAAATCATTCCACTGCTCATCAGCATCTCTAATAGTTGCTAATATAATATTGGTCATGTTGTTGTCGCAACCATCAAGATCAATCATCTCAAACATGAGGTCGTGTTTGTAGCGATTATAATGCTGCGGATGTAATGATTTAGAAATCTCTTCTGTTTCGATCGCAAGGATGAATTCTGCTTCTTGATTCGAAGGAACCATTGCCTTGTAATCTCGTAGGGATCAGCTATCTATTGTGATTTTTAGACAGCCTACAACAAGTATCATGTGGAAATTGTTACCTCGTAAGAGGTGTACACCGAAATATCTCTTACCACCAACAGACGATTACAAACCGGCTAGCTAGAGCTTTCGTGATGATAACGTGTTGTAATCTTGTTGTTATATCTACATACATCACATATCATAAGTAAGAATCGAACATAAAATGTAAGAGTAAATAAATAGAGGAGAGAAGAGATAGTGAGAAAGTGATCATCTCATTTTTATTCATCTTCGTTTCTCTATACATTTTGTCTTCGATGTCTTACATTATATAGATGTGAAAAAGAATACTAAAAGTCACAAGCAAGTAAAGAGACTTCTTCTAGTAATGTCCACATTCATTTCATTTATATTTACAACAAAAATGACTTTGTAATGAC
>BQKN01020568.1:3376-17690 GCA_022839385.1 Asparagus kiusianus | reverse complement strand
ATCAAAACAAGATTAGAAGATGTAGGCTCATAACATGAGACCTAACAGATTTGTCGATTCCCCGTGTCAAGCTATGCGAAGGGACCCATAGGCAATTTTATACGCCTACAGATACCCCCTCCAAAGTATTTCAGTCTCGTTCTTTTATAGAAGAGTCTGGAATACTTTGGATGTGATTGTCCCAACCTTTAGTCGGTGTAACGGGACTTTGGAATGGCTTCTGTTCTGGATTCCTTCAATTCCTTCAGGCTATTCGGAGCTTTGTCGAATGTCTATAAGGATTCCGGTGCTGCATTTATTGTCTGACCGTTGTCGAAATTTTGAACTTGAAGTCGATTCTTGATTTCTTAACTTTTTAGCTCGAGTTGGTTGCTTCAACATAGAACTGATCATCGATTGACGGCGTTGTCCGGTGTTTGAGCTTCATTGCGACGCGTTGTCCGGCGTCCAGGCTTCATTGCGACGTATTGTTCGACGTCCGACACAGTTTATACTCGTACGTCTTCTGGAGTATACACAGTTTAAGCTCTTAAGGTATTGGAGCGTGGCAGATACTTGAGTCACGAGGCCAATTCATAAAATTGATGCGTCAATGACTCGTATTTATAGAATTTTTGGCAAATTCTCAGCCATCAACGGGTTTGATGTGCCTTTACCGACTACCGTTTGAGTCGGGCTAGCATGCGGATTGTTTAAGTCCGTTCCGCATGTGACGTTGTGCTAAAAGAGTTAACCCTTTTAGTGCTACGATATTGAATACGTAGACTTCGTCTTTCTCCGGTGAAAAGACTAAATAGCAACGTGTATGAGACGTTGACTTAGGATTTTTGGCAAATCCTCAGCCTTCAACGGATTTAACGTGCTCTTACCGATTACCGTTTGAATCGGGCTTACAAGCGAATTGTTTTAATCCGTTCCGCATGTGACGTTGTGCTAAAGGAATGAACTCCCTTAGACTTTGTGCTATGATGTTGAATACATAGACTTTACCATTTGTTACGGGAATAGGTTACCCGGCGACGCGTGTTAGGCGTTGACTTTAGGATTTTTGGCTAACCCCCAGCCTTCAACGGATTTGATTAACCTTTACCGACTATCGTTTGAGTCGGGCTAGCATGCGGATTGTCTAACTCCGTTCCGCATGTTACGTTGTGCTAAGAGGGTGAATCCTCTAAGACTTTGTGCTACGACTTTGAATACGTAGACTTCGCCGTTGTTATGGGAATAGGCTACCCAGCAACGTGTATTAGACGTTGACTTATCCCTACTTAGGCTTCGGGATAAAGGTCCCCAGAACCGGATTCTGGTGTCTTCTTCAATCGGTGAAAGACTAAACCGGCGACGCGTGTTAGGCGTCGGCATATCCTTTCTTAGGATTCAGGATGAAATTCCCCATGCGTATAAGGCATGGATTTTGGCGTTATTAATAACAACCTGCCACAATGTTGAATATGTGAGCGAGTGTTCTTTTTAACGTTAAGAACTAACCGGCGGTGCGTGTTAGGCGCCGACTTATCCTTTCTTAGGTTTCAGGATAAAATACCCCAGAATCGAACTCTAGTGTCTTCTTCTACGGAGAAAGACTAAACCGGCAGCGCGTGTTAGGCGCAGACTTATCCCTGCTTAGGTTTCGGGATAAAATACCTAGAATGAATCCAAAATTCTTGGAAAATGATTGGTGTAGGAAGGAAGAATTTTATATTCTATTCCCTAAACAAAGAAGGAAAGGAGACTCGAGGTGGGATCTCCACCCCCAGAATCCGGAAAGGAGAAACTAAAAGTGGGATCTCCACTCCGAGAATCGAAAAGATTCGGATAACCCTAACTGTCGGAAGGTTTGATTATCGAACTAAAGATGGAATTTTTCGTTTATCGAGAGTGAATTGTGGTTTTGGTCCTAACTGTAGGAAGGTTTGACCAAGCGGGAGCTTGAGATGACCCTAACTGTAGGAAGGTTTGATCACTCGATTTGAAAGTGGACCTCTCGTTCATTGGAGGAATCGAGAGGGGATTTTGGTTGTGGTCCTAACTGTAGGAAGGTTTGACCAAGTGGGGGATTTAAAATGATCCTAACTGTAAGAATGTTTGATCGCTCGATTTGTGGGCCTCTCGTTCATTGAAGGAATCGAGAGGGGATTTTGGGTTGTGGCCCTAACTGTAGGAAGGTTTGACCAAGTGGGGGATTTAAAACGATCCTAACTGTAAGAAGGTTTGATCGCTCGATTTGTGGGCCTCTCGTTCGTTGAAGGAATCGAGAGGGGATTTTGGTTTTGGCCCTAACTGTAAGAAGGTTTGACCAAGTAAAAAGTGAGAGTGAGAGTACAAATCACTGTAAGAATGTTGATTCGTACAAATCACTCAAAGGGGGTTCCTGATGTTAAGTGGTAAAGACTTAACAACAAAAAAAAGCTTTGACAATTCGTCAATTATATCCGGACTCTAACAAATGAAAGTGTTGAGTGCACGAACATAGCGGAAGTTTGAATGGATTAAACAGGAAAGAATTTTGGTGGTCCCACCGTCAATTAGTCTGATCGGTGGGAGATTCTGTGGTGGGAGACTATGAGTCGTCAAACACCAATGAGAGTTTTGTGAGGGAAAATTGATCCAATGAAGTGATCGGATTTCATCTCAGCAAAAGAGTGTTCGGAAATTAGGAGTTTAGTGTTTATCACTTTATTCATTCTTTCGGGAACTTCCCGTTACATGAATTATCCACCCCCGGCTTTCTTTGCAAAACTGGGTGTATCATTGTATCAGCTGCACGATGGGGTTATCCTTAAGAATACCACGCATGGCACTCTCCAAGAACTTCCCGTGGGAGAAAGGAAATAGTTTAGACTCATACACCTGTTGGAGTATCAGGGAGTAGTTTAACCTCTTACACCGGTCGGAGGATTGAGAAGCAGTTTATACTCATATACTGTTCGGAGTTTTAAGAAGCAGTTTATACTCTTATACTTATCAGAGTGGTGCCGTTTTCAACTGGCTCACTCTAGCGTTATGACACCGGCTTCAACCAAGGTCTGGATGCTATTCTTGAGTGTAAAGCACGCCTTGGTTGGGTGAAGGATACTCCTGTGGTATGTGCAGTACTTCGGATCCGCAATATCGTCAGCTTCCTCCTGATTCGTGATCGGTGGGAGCTTGATCTTGTTATTGTCAAGGAGGGATTTGAAGATGGCTGGAACATCTTCGTCCTTGAAGGAGTACTCTTTTTGAGGCCTCTGATCCGAAGTCTTTTGCTGCCTCCGGGACTGCTGTTGCGATGTTTGATTAGCGTCGACAGTCGTTGCGGGTGTCTTGCCCTTACCACGGGAGGCGAAGTTCGAGTTCGGAGGATTTGTCGTCGATTGACTCCTCTCGGCCTTCTTCCTTCGGAGGAAGCGTTCGGCTTGTTCCCCTCGGACCTTCAAGTCTTTCCAAGTATTAGACGGTGCTGTCCCTATTGCTTCCAACACGTCCAATGCGAGGTTGTTGTGGCAAGTCTGGAGAATGAATTCCTCGGTGATCGGGTCCCGACAATTCAACGCTTTGTTCCGGAACCTCTTGACGAAGGTTTCGACCGGTTCCCCGTCCTTTTGTTTCTCGTCGAGCAACATTCCGATGGATATCTCGGTGTCGTCGTCAAAGAAGTTAGCGAGGAATTTTGTCTCCATGTCGTCCCATCTATTCACGCTTCCTGGCTTGAGGCGGCGATACCAATCGAAGGCGGCTCCGCGAAGAGTGCCAACGAATGACCGCACCATCAGAGGCTCATTGTCGGAGATAACACCTAGGTGCGATTTGAAGTAAATCAAATGCTGAGTGGGGGAACCCTTCCCATCGAACGGCGTGAAGTTGATTAAACTAAACTTCTTTGGATAGGGGATTGATTCCCACTCTTTTGGGTATGGACAAGGAATGCCCGTCTTCTTCACCTCTTGAGCAGAAATCAACGTATTGATCTTATTCTCGAGGTTTTTGATCTTCAGGTTTTCACCTGTACCTTCGTTGGCATCCTCGTTACCACCCCCTGCATTGACGAGAGGGTTATTGGCGTCACGAGTTTCATTTACACCTGTGTCCTCATCTTCCAGATTGTTCTGGTTATGACGACTTGGTTCGCCTTGTTGGTTCCTCAATGCCTGGATTTGTTGCTCATGCATCTCTTTCATGGTCTGCATGGCCATCTGCATCTCGAGCCTGAAGCTCTCCTGTTGTTTGGCCATGGCTTCTTCGAGCATCTTGGCCACTTGTTCCGCGCTTATCATAAATGACTTGCGGGGTTCTCCTTCGCTGGATACGGTGTTGTCAGACGCAACCGCAGAGCAAGCATCCGATTCTTCATCTTCTGAAGGTGGTCTTATCCGAACCCTGTCATAAGTTCCTCGTGCGATGGCTCCAGACTACAGATGGGTTAGATGCCGGGATGCTTTCAGAATCGACTCGAGATCATCCCGTGTTGATGTCCTTTTGCTGGTCATGTTAGCGGTGACCCTCGGGAATTCTCTGTTTTCATCCACCGCTCTTCTTCGTCGGAAACGCCTAGGCCTTGGCTTTGGGGTTTCAGTGCTGAGCCTTTCGAACACCGAAACTCTTTTGGGGACCGTCTTGATGTAGTTACATTCAGACAATACCGCCCGAATGAGTTTGGAACAGGGGCATTGAGCTTCGAGCCTATGAGGACTTCTCTTTCTGGCTCTGCTCGTACCCCCAGCACGATAGTACAGCTCGTCCGTATGAAAGTCGGAGCAACCTATCGTGTATTGGTACGATCTCTCAGGTATAACGTCATCGTCATCGGACGACAACGTTTCCTTCTGAGGGCGACCTACCTTCTTTGGGCTTTCAAAAGTTACGCGCCTCGAAACATGCCTTTGTGGGCGTGTGTTCTCAGCGGACTCCTGGACTTCGATGCACAAATTGGCGCGCACAGCTGCTTTGAACTCCTTGTCATGCTGAGAATGACGACGACCCCCAGCATGTTGAGCCGTTCGGGGCTTCTTCATCGGGCCCAAACGTTCTTGAACTGGAGCTTTGCATCGTCCATCGGGAAGTGGGCCGAGGCGCTCCAAAACTGACTTCTTTCTCCGGGATGATTCTGCGTGACCTCCCGGAGTGGCCATGGAAATTGTCGACGACTTCGTTTGGTTCGCCGGAGGTTGAATCTGCTTCGAAGGTTGCCAAGGTTGTTCTTTGGCCTGAATCGCCACTTCGGATTTTGACCTCCAGACTTTGCGGGTTGGTGGCGGCTTCTTTGTCACCTCCTTCTGCAGCCTTCTACGGGCTTCTTCAATTTGAGCCCGTGCCTGCGCTGATAGTGCGCGTCGCTTACGAATGCGCTCCTCTAGCGTTGATCGGTTCCGTTTGATGCGGATCCATTCGTTGGTTGGCGGCTTGGAGGAGCTGGCACTCATCTGTTGTTGAGGTTGCTTGCCTCTTCTGTTCTTCAGATCCGTGTTGTAGCGGATCCCGTCCACAGATTCCATTGCCTTTGCGAATTGTTTCGCAAGGCGTTGACGTTGCCTTTGGCAGGCTCTCTTCGAGAGAGTCACCACGCCCTCGGCAACGGAAGATTTGGCCAGAGCAGATCTGACCTGGTTGGAAGTTGGAGAGATCTCACCCGATGCAGCTTCGGCATCCAGCGGGGCGAGATCTTCGTTGGTAGCTTCAACTTCTTCGTACCAACGAACTTTTCTCCTGGAGGAGAACTTCTTGGACTTGCAGGACTTGCGAGGGGAGGTTGATCCGGACGAGGACGACAAGTACTCCTCGAACTTCTGCTGGTCGAACTCGTATTCGACCTCCTCCACGACCGGGATTGAGATCCGCGGCTGCGACGCAACGATCTCGGCAGCGAGATCGGTGGCTCCCACTGTGGTCGCCAGATTGTTCGCGGGAAAAATCATATCTTTCTTCATTGATTCCATTGCACTCTCAATAACTATTTATCGGTTATAAAGATCCGGTCTTTTTATAAGATCCGGTTACAACGAAAATCAAAATAAAAGAAAAGAAAGATTACAACTTTTTCTCTTGTTTGTCGAACAAATCACGAGTTCCTGTTTTGCGGTCGCTCGCTTGCGTGGGTTGTTTGCCTGCGCCGGGGTTTATCCGTGGACCACCGCGAGATCTAGATCCGGTCGGATCTACGCAGTATAACGAGTATTATTTCACCAAGGAAATAATAGTCGGAGGGATTGTTTCACCAAGGAAACAATCGCTCAAATCTCAGGATCAAAGACCAAGCTTTGATCCGGAGTATATCGACGTAGATCTGAGATCCGATCCTCTCGAACACCTGCCTTATTTGGCGTTGACGATCGCCGAGCATCAGATCTGGATGAACAAGTCCTTGACGTCCCAAAGTTTGAATTTTTTTAAGTTTGGAGCTTCGAATCCTGCAGGGCTTCGCCTCTCTCCAAAAATTCCAACCTTCTCAAATGAACAACCCCCTCTCCTATTTATAGCCAAGCGTCACTGTGCCCGTGCACGTGTGGCCAACACACACAAGAGGGGGGGGAGCCGACCACCTCAAGGTGGCTCGGCTCATGCCGAGCCACCCTGAGGTGGTTCGGCTGCCGAGCCACCTCAGGGTGGCTCGGCCTTGGCCGAGCCACCCTGGGGTGGCTCGGCTTTGGCCAAGCCACCCTGGGGTGGCTCGGCTTGGGCCGAGCCACCTTGGGGTGGCTCGGTTTCGACCGAGTCCCCTCGGTTGTTGTTCGTTTCGGTCTTTTCCGCTGTTTCCGATTTGTGGTTGACTTGGTTTGGAATCGATTTGTTGACTTGATTCCCGATCTGGCAGTAAATCCATTTCTGAGTTCGAGTACGAAGCTGATCTTGATTCGATCGCGATTCATCCGAGTCCGTTCTTGGTTGGACGACTCATTGACTCCTCGAACCGTTGGATTGATTCCGCACGCGAATGCATTCTGTTGATCGCGTGCAATTTGTTGACCTTGCCGCCTCGTCACTCGATGGTTCGTTGATTTGTCGATTCCCCGTGTCAAGCTGTGCGAAGGGACCCATAGGCAATTTTATACGCCTACAAAGGGTAGTACTTCTTTAGGAACTTCACATTTATTGGTATCATGAGTTTATTGCCATCTTGGGTGATCAGGCGATATGCATCATTTGAATAGACTGTTTCTATTATAAATGATCCTTCCCATTTGGGTTGGAATTTTCATTTCTTCTTAGAATTAAGAATCATAGGTCTTTGAACGGCAAGAACCATGTCTCATTCCTTGAAGCTTTGTTGTCGGACTTTTTTATCAAAAGCCCGAGAAATTCTGGCTTGATAAAATTCAATTTGTTGCTAAGCTTCCAAACACTTTTCATCTAACATCTCTTACTCTTTGAGGCGTTTTTGATGTTGTTCTTCTGTCGTCATTCTTGTTGTGAGAGCGATGCGAAGAGAGGGAATTTGTATTTCCAAAGGAAGAACAGCTTCATGTCCATACACTAGAGAATATGGGGTTGTTCTGGTTGGCGTACGGACGATGGTACGATAAGCCCACAGAGCTTCGCCAAGTTTGTCGCCCCAGTCTCATTTATTAAATCTTACAAGTTTTGATAAAATCTTGATAATTATCTTATTGAAAGCTTCAGCCAATCCGTTAGCTGTAGGATTATAGGTCGTTGACGAAACATCTTAAATTCTGAATTTACTGTAGAATTTGATGAATATGTTGCTGACGAATTGAGGGCTATTGTCATGTACTATTCGTCTCGGGACACTATATTAATATATGATATGGTGTTTAATGAATTTAAAAACATCGCTCGTCTTTTTTTCTTTAAGTGGGGCTGCTTCAGCCCATTTTGAGAAATAATCGATGATCACCAGAATGAAACAGTCACCTTTAACTGAAGGTGGAAAGATAGGGCCTACTATGTTCATTCCCCATATTTCGAATGGCCACGATGTCGCTGATGGCTGCAAATGCTCCGGAGATTGGTGCATATAGTTTGCATGTATTTGACACGCATGACACCATCGGGCATAATCAACTGCGTCTTTTACCATGGTTGGCCAATAATATCTCATTCTTATAAGTCGATCATAGAGTTTGGGACTGGGTTGGTGTGTACCACATGTTCCACCATGTGCTTCTTTGAGTGCCTCTTCGGCTTCTCTATTAGATAGACAATGAAGTAATAGACCATCATACGAACATCGATACAATATTTGTGTCGTAACGTTGTAGTAAAATCTTAGCGCCCTTCGCCGGACTGAATCCCTTTCTTTTATATCTTCAGGTAAAATACCATGTAGAACGTAATAGATAATAGGGAAACGCCAATCTCGAGCTTCGAGTCTAATTCTCGTTGAGTGTGCCTCTTTAACAATCTAATCGTAAATTAGCAGGATAAGCTGGTGAGTTCTCATTGTAATTAATTGTTCTGTCTTGGGAGGCTGTGCCAAAGATACAGATAATGTCGCAAATGCATCTGCATACGTATTTTGGAGACGTGGAATGTACTTGATGAAAAATTCTTCAAACGAGTTCGCCATTTCAGTGGCTGCCTGGTAGTATGGAATCATATCTTGATTTCTGGCTTCATACTCTCCTTGTATTTGATTGACTATCAATTGGGAATCACCAAAAGCTTCAAGGTATTCAACCCCCAGCTCTTTGGCGAAATTAAGTCTAATTACTAATGCATTGTACTCAGCCACATTATTGGAGCATGATTCGGTCAGTGAATAGGCTCGAGGAAACACGTGTTTCCCCGGGGAAACTAGCATGACTCCGACACCTGAAGATATTTTCAAACTTCCAAGAGCGCTCGCTACATTGGTTGCTCGGGAAGCTCCATCAAAGTATAATTACCACACATGATGATGTGAAGTGGTGTTAACTTCATGAGTTTCATCCGGCAAATCTTCGTACAATTCAGCTATATCTTTTGTAGGATTAACTGTCAAAAGATCGTAAATTGCTTGACCTTTAACCAATTTCTGCTATTTGAAATGTAGGTCGTATTAGGACAAGAGTAGAGCCCACCTGGCTAAACTCCAATTCATAGAGACCGGTTGGGTCATGAACACTCGAATTGGATTCACATTGGAAATGACATAAATTGTCTGTGCAACTAGATAATGTCGCATCTTCTGAATTACAAACACTAAGGTGAGACATTCTTTCTCAATCAACGGGTATCGAGATTCGACGCCTACTAACGTACGACTTAAATAATATACTACTTGCTCGTGACCGTTATCGTTATCTTGTGCAAGCAATGCACTTAACGAATGACTCGTCGCTTTGACATAAATCAAAAACGATTTACCCGACTTCGGTGCAATAAGAATAGGCGAACTTGCTAGATATGCTTTGATATCTGCAAATATTTTTTGACAGGCTTCATCCTAAATGAATGATACATCTTTTTTTGTGAGCTTAGAGAATGGTTGATATTTTCCTAAAAGATTTAAAATGAACCGACGAATATAAGCTAACCGCCCTTGTAACCCTCTGAGCTCTTTAAGATTTCTCGGTGGTTGTAGTTCGTGTATTGCTTTCACTTTGTTAGGATTGATTTGGATACCTTTTGTGGTGATAACGAATCCTAGGAGTTTGCCGCTGGACATTCCGAGAAAAGATTTAGTCGGATCCATTTTCAGTTGATGACTCCTCATAAGATCGAACATCGTTTTTAAGTCGTTAATGTGATAAATCTTGTCGCGACTCTTAACCACCAAGTCATCAATGTAGCACTCAACGGTCTTCCGGAGGTGTTCCTGGAAAATCTATATCATCGCCCTTAGATAAGTAGCGCCAGCATTCTTCAGACCAAAAGGCAAAACAGTATTACAGAAGACACCAAGGGGTGTTCTGAATACGGTATGCTTTTCATCATCCGGGTGCATCTTAATCTGATTATACCCTAAAAATCTATCCATAAATGACATTCTCTTGAATCCGCACGTGTTGTTAATGATGATGTCTGTAATCGGTAGAGGAAAGTCATCTTTAGGACACGCAATGTTCAAATCCCTAAAGTCAATGTAAATTCTAATTTTCTCATTCTTCTTGAGGACTGGGGCGATATTTGCCAACCAGTCAGGATGTCATTTTTCTCTAACGAAGCGTGAATCAATTTATTTTCTTGACTTCAACTTCTATTGCCTTCATAATTTACGGATGAAACTGTCTTTGTTGTTGTTTGACAGGTTTGACATCCGGTTTAATGTTAAGGCTATGCATTGCCACATTTGGATCCAATCCCGGTATATCTTCATAATTCCAAGCGAAAAAACATCGATATACTCTCTAATGAGGGCGATCAATTCTTCCTTCTTATCTGATGGAATACTGTCGCTAATAAATATAGGCATTGGATTGATTTCATCCCCTATATTGACTTGGACCACTTTGTCTTCAGTAGGAGGTTCTCTCTGTTCAAATCGATCACCATATTGAATGTTCATGTATTGTATTCAATGATCTTCCAAGTGGGCAATTGATCATCTTCTTCTATTGTAAAAGAGTCAACCGAGGTCATGTTCTAAATTAACCCTTTGAATATTTCTCCAATGCTAATGTCAGAATCCCTTGAAGCATCGGATGAATACTTATTTTTATTTGCTAGCTGGTCGATGACTTGCCAGTAACATTCATCATCAGGTGGTGAAACATAACTCAAACCCCTTCTATGGTTGTAATAATTATTAGGTTTTCCTTTTGGTACATAGGCAGGGCGGGGTGGAACCCAAACACCTTGACCAAAATGAAGACCTTCACCGAGCAAGAGGTCGTATCCTTGCTTCTTTATGTAGTCACTTGCTTGTGAACTATATCTGAAGAAATATCGTCCAGACCCTTCATCATCCGTATTGGTTTCTAAGAAGAGATCTGAGGGTGGGGATGACTCTCCTTTACCAAAGATTATTATTTTTTTCACCCCTTGTCTTCGCAGGAAGGATTAGAGTCGTTCTGAAGGAATCCTGGATGCGCTTCTTCGTCGTACAAGACGAACAAAGTGGCATGTGTATGTTAGGGTTATTATATAATTTTTGCATTATATTATCAAGACAACGCGAGTACTCTAAATCATCATTTATTACTTCATCAACAAGTTGCCAGTTACAACTTTCATCCAATGATTCACCACCGTCAAGATCGATTACAAGAGGTTTAATGTCATTCAATACAAGACATTTGCTATAATCGAGCCCGTCTTCGGTATCAGCTTCTTCTTTGCTGTTTGTGTCATGGGCCGATGGTTCAGTATCAGATTCGGCACCATAAAGAAGGAAGTCAGTAAAGTAATTTTCTAACCCCTTAAATGGTTGCTTATCCGTGACCACCGTCTTGACCTCGTTGTTAGTGTCAACATATTTCAGACACCGATGGAGGGTGGAAAGAACTATAAGATTACTGTAGATCCAAGGGCGACCCAACAGTAAGTTATAAGAAGTCTTTGCATCAATCACATAACAAGTGACTTCTGACTTCAATTCTCCAAGTTGACACTTCACCCGGATCTTCCCCAAAGGTCTGGACCCACTGGTGTTAAACCCGTAGATAACGGTTCTCGTGGATGCTAGTTTGTTGATGGGAATTCCAAGGTGGTACATCAACCGAAGTGGCATGATACTGACAGTGGAACCCGGATCAACTTGGATCCGATTGACAACGCTTGAGCTAATATATCCGGTGAAGTATAAAGGCCTATCATGCTTTGAGTTTTTTACTTGCATATCCTCTTTGGTAAAAACAATGCAAGGAAATTTCATAGCTGCCAAGTTACAGTGTTGAACCAATGACTCTGGCTCTTTAGGGATTGGCTTAATCTCTGTAAGAAACACATCAGAATCAGCCAAAGCTTCTTGTAAAGCTTTTCTGGTATCTTTTGAAAGACTCAGCAACTCGTACAAAATGATCCTTTCTGGAATATTAGCTAACTGAGCCATGACATTGAAACGGTAGGGAGCATTTGAACCTTCCGGTTTATCTCTTCCAATCGATCGATTGAAACGAGACTATTTCGGAGCTTGAATTTATTTGTATTGAGGTTCATTCTCTTTCTGCTTAGTCGATTGTTGAGGTTTCCCAAAAGATGCAGTAGGAGTTGCAACCACCCCCAGTTCAGCTAAAGTTTTAGAAGGTGCAGCTTTTACCATCCCTTTCTCGGCTAGTTGCTCAGATGCACTTAGGTAATTAAAGCGGTATTCATTTCCACTTCTAGAAGCAAAAGATTCTTGCTCCTCTTTAGAATGTGGTAAAATTGGGATTTCTTCATCATTTGCTTCAGAAATTGCTGAGGCCCCATAACAAGACTTCTCTTTCCCTTTGCTTTTCACCGTCTTCTTGGATGTGGATGTGGTCCATTGTTCGTCCTCAAGCAAATCGGGATAAACCCAGAGGATTTTTCCATTTGGAGCTGTATATGACACAAGTCCTCTTTGGCGTTGTCCTTGAGGCTCATCATTGACGATTTGCATTTGAACCTTTGATATAGGTTCAGGCTGAAACCATGACAAAGGAACCAAACTGAAACTAATAGATACTACATTCACACCTACTTTCTTCTTTTTCGTCTTTATAGTCATAATACCGACATCGATCAAGGTTTGTATTTTGTCTTTTAAGATATAACATGCCTTGGTGGGATGATGGAACCTTCTGTGATATGCATAATATTTCGGATCATTCGTATTCTTTACTTCTTCCTAATTTGTAATCGGTGGAAGCTTAATCTTGTTGTTGTCCAGAAGATATTTGAAAATAATCGGTACTTCATCATCCCTGAAAGAGTATTCTTTCGGGAATCTGGGTTCTGAAGTATTAGGCTGTCTTAGAGGTAGCTGAGTCTGATGTTGTGCCAGCTAGAAGGATGATTGTTGCGGTTGTTGGTGTTGTGGTTGTTGTGAAGTTTGATGTGCATCAACAGCAGCTGCAGCTCCTTTTCCTTTACCTCTAGAATTGAAATTATGCTTTTGAGGATTAGCCAGTGGTTGACCTCTCTCAAGCTTCTTTCTCTTAAGAAAACGTTCGGCCTGTTCACCTCGCACTTTTAATTCTTTCTAGGTCTTAGAGGACACAACCCCCATGACTTCTGGAACATCTAAAGACAAGTTATTATGACATGTCTGAAGAATGAACTCTTCGGTGAGTGGATCTCGACAATTCACTTCTTTATTTCAAAACTGTTTGACGAAGGTATCGACTATTTCGTCATCTTTTTGTTTCTCATCCAACAATGTACCAATTGATACCTCGGTATCATCATCAAAGAAATTTATCAGGAACAAACCCTCCATATCATCCTAGCTGTTAATGCTTCTAGGTTTAAGACGTTGGTACCAATCAAAGGCAGGCCCACGAAGGGTTCCTACGAATGACCGGACCATCAAAGCTTCGGATATTGCACCAAGATGAGACTTGACATAAATCAAGTGCTGAGTGGGTGAACCCTTGCCATCAAAAGGAGTAAAGTTAATTAAACTAAACTTTAGGGGATAAGGAATTAAATCTCACTCCCTCGAATACGGGTATGGGATGCCTATTTTCTTCACTTCCTACGCTGTCATCAGAGCATTGGCTTAGTTCTCAAGATCTTGCATCTTTTTGTCCTCATCCCCATTCTCCTTTGAATGAATGTGAGAAGGTTGAAGAGGCGTTTTGATCGGACTGCTTTCAGTATTGTTTTTGAAGGCTGTTTCATCCTCTTCTTGATCACTGTTTATCTCATTTATCCGATTGCGCTGGCTAGATTCCGCCTTTCGACTTGATTTCGGCTGCGGTTGTGGATGTTGTTGAGCTTGCAAATCCCTCATCTGTTGTATTGTCAACTCCATCTTTGTTTTTATTTCAGCTCTGATCTCTTTTCGCTATTTAGCTAAAGCCTCTTGCAACATCTAGGTAATTGATCAGGCGTAATTATGAATGATTCCCTGGCTTACTCCATACTGGACATTGTATCATCAGAGGTAACTACAGAACAAGTATCTGAGAGTTCTTCATCTGAAGACAACCCTTCATGCATTCTTCTATAATCTCTACGTCTAGTAGCCCTTCGCTGTAGCCGCGACATTCTTTGAGAAAATCAGGGTTGATCGAATGTCGTTTTTCTTTGTCAGTCATGTTGATAGTGACCTCTGGAAGCTCATCTTTTTTAATAGTAGAATTCTTTCTATGAAAACGTCTCATCTTGGGTTTTGATGTCTCCGTAGAAAGTCTTTGAAACATAGAGACTCTTGTTGGTTCGGCTTTAGAGCAACTACATTCCTATAATACAGCCTTAACAAGCCTCTCACATACACAAGGTAGGCTTATTTCTCGTACAGTTCTTTTTCATGATTTGTTTCCACCTTTAGTTT
>BQKN01020565.1:13722-22156 GCA_022839385.1 Asparagus kiusianus | reverse complement strand
AAACCTAACTCTCCTGCAGGTGTGAAAAATGTGCAACTGTCCGAGTTATATTTCTCTAACATAGCGAAGAAATTATGGAAGCTCTGCACAACTCCCCGTCGAGTAGCTAACACGGGAATTGTGAGACCCGATTGAGTGAGTGACTCCTTAAGCTCCTCAAGAACGAAGTCAATCATGCGGGTCCACCAACCTCCTTCTCCAGAACAAACCCATCCAGGGGATCTGAACGCTTGGGTAGAAAATTCACCCTGAGTCGCAAGGAACTGGCGAATGAAAATATTCGCTGGGCGTGGCATCTCCTGAGCCAGTTCCTTCTTCTCAAATAAACCGGGTCTCAATCCCTTGAGCTGCCCTCCGATTTGTGTACGAGCCCGTCGACCAGATCCGAACGACACATTTTCCTTCTCCTTAACTATGTCAAAAGTCAGACTCCGACGACGGCTTGCATTCAAGAAGTAGGAGAGGGGATACATCCTCTTCATGTTAGGAAGGAAGAAGTAGCGATTATCAATTTTCCGCAATAGCTTCGAATCTTCTGCATGTACGAGGTGATCATTGATGGATATGCGATCCCCGAATATGAACGCCGGTTTGGAAAACTGGGCATGACCAGCAGGGGTCTCCATGTCCAAATCAGTGATCAAAACTCTAAGAGTCGAACATCGAGGAGATCTAATCAGGTCCGTTCTCTCAGAGTCAACGAAAGTACAAAGCGGAACTGTGTTTTGAAGACTGAAAGTTTCGTTTGCATCAATACCGCCAATATACCCAAAATGATGTTCTTGCGAAAGTGGCACATTTGGAAGAAGCACTGCACAATCGAAAGCAGATGTTAATGAGCTATCGACATAAAGATAGAACCCAAAACATAATGGGTTAAAGTCTCATGTCCAAATTTCCAACGCGAGGGTCGAGCCCCGCGTCAGAAATTTCCAACGCGAGGGTCGAGCCCCGCGTCAGAATTCTTAAACGCGAGGGTCGAATCTCGTGTTAAAAAATTTGGAACGCGAGGATCGGGACCCAAAGGATATCCCAACCCCGCGTTTTCAACCAGTTAGAACGAGTCATCTTCCTCGTTATCAAGAACCCATTTAGGGTTTTCAGAAAACTTGTCAAAGCAAGTTCTTTTAGTCGGCACTTACCACGACAGGAAGGCCCATGTGGCGGCGGAGACGGCGACGACATCCCCGCAGGAACAGGATCACCGCCGACGCCCTCAACCGACGGTGTTTCGGAAGTCCCCCCGGCGACTTTCTTGGAGCTTGGACCCGTCCTCGGTGGCACCATCAGCGCGGTAGATCGGAGGAGGCGTTTTCGAACGAAAGAGACGAAGTTCGTCGGAGATCTCACCGAAGTCAAACGAGATTTCTCGTTCTTGGAAATGGCCGAAAGTGGAAAGAGTCGAATGACTCTTGATGTGACCACTCAGGTCTATTTATAATAGCTATTAAGCTGTTGAAATGGTTCGGTAAAAGAATCCCAACCGTTTTATATTTCAAAACGTAAATCTTTTACGTTCTTGGATAAAGTCACTTAAGACTTTAACCTCAACGCGAGGTTCACACCCGCGTTCAAACGCTGGGCTCAGACCAGCGTTTCATACTTCAAACGCGAAGGTCACCTTAGCGTTATAACTCTTCCAAATGAAGAGTCCATCTTCGATACTTAGCATCTGAATTCATGGGATCTTTGCAACAGAGTGCGTTCAAAACTCTGTATCTCCTCAACTCATCAGATGGTTATTATCTTAACAGAGGTTGAATCTAGTTATTATCACTATCAATATGATTATAACTCCTCTGTTAGAATTCACTTATCGATTCTCATCAATAGAACGATAAGTCCTCAAAGTTGCTCCGATCGCAACACTTCCAACTTATCGATTCTCATCAATAGAACGATAAGTCCTCAAAGTTGCTCCGATCGCAACACTTCCAACTTATCGACTCTTCCCAATAGAGCGATAAGTCCTCAAAATTGCCCAGATCGCAAAATCAACTTATCGACTCTCTTCAATAGAGCGATAAGCCCTCAAAATTGCCCTGATCGCAATATTCCTCTTATCAAGTCAGGACTATATTTCTGGCACTTATGGACTTCTTTCAGTGTTTAACACCAAAATAACACAGGAAGAATTCTGTTTTGTGATTCAATTCTGGGAGAATAATCAAGTATTTATCCCTAACAGCTGAGTATTCTTTGTAATTTGTTGTCTAAAACCAAGACATGATAAGTGCCAAGAACACTAAAAGATCAATATCACTTTTTATTCAAAAGCTAAAAGAAAGTGATACAAGACAAAACTTGTTCTTATCAAAAGAACATAAAAAAAAAAGGATAGACCAAATTCACTCATGCATCAAGTCAAAAGCTGCAAGTTGAGTCTTGAGCTCAGCTAATTCTTTCTCGTGATCAGCTCGCACTATAGCTTCAGCCTTAGCCCGGAGTTCATCCGCACTTGGTGTAATGATGGCCGCCACTTTGTTCCTGGCCTCCTCTAGGGCTAAAGCCTGTGAATGATATTCCAAAGCACTGTTGGCATCCTGGGTGCTGAGGATATTAACGACGTTTTCTTCACGAGAAACTTCGGCCTTCAAGCGTAAGACTTCAGCCTCGGCTTCAACAAGTCTATCACGGAGCGAATTCAGAGAAGTAGTCGAGCGTTCTAGTTCTTCTCGCTTCTGAATATGATGCTCACGAAACTCCGCAGCCTGGCGCTCTTTCTCAGCTAAGTCCCGCTCCAGTGATTCCCGTTGTAGCACTTCGGCAACTTGAAGATTAGCCAGAGTTGATACAATTTGTGGCTGGAGGTCGCTATGACCCATGGTCTCGAAGCGTTGTAATTTCTCCTCCAAACGGAGGATGATTTCTGAGCAGCGCTCGAACCATTGAGATTCGCCCACACACTTAATATTGTTTAAGCCTGCTTCCAGGAGAGGTCGAAAGGAATTCAGAGTCCCTTGACCATTCATCAAAGACTCAACCACCGTCTTCGCAAGAGTGTTTAGATACACCAAAGATATCTGAAGGAACTTAGGTGCATTAGCAAGCCTGATGGTCGCACCTGAAGATACTCCTTCAGCAGCTGAGGTTAGTGCGTCAAGACGATGGCTAGTAGGCGATCCCGGTGCCGAAGCTGCAGAAGCAATCGAAATATTCAATTGCGAAGGGCTTGAGGTCAGGGCCATCAATGCCTTCGCTTGAGATGAGCTTGGCCCAGCCTCTGTCGGAGCGAGTGAGATCTTCATCACCGCTTTTGGTGAAGTGGCCACCACAGAAGAATCATGTAAGGCTTGCTCCGGCAAAGAAGCCGATACCTGCACGACCGGCTGTTCTGGAGGAGAAGTTGCTACAGGGGTTTCAGGCAACATAACAGATGAAACAGTGGTCTCGGGCAATGCTGTAGGCAAAGCAGTTGCCGGAGGGGAGCCAGGTGTATGTTGCTCTTGGGGAGGAATCGATGCTGGCACAAGTTCTTGCTCTAAAGGAGCAGCTGAAGTAGTCCCGAGGATTGGCGAACCTGCACGAAAAAACGGTCGGAATGCGGAAAAAGCGTGCGGGATAAGTCGAAACAAACTAAGCTTACCGGTGAGATAAAAAGGCGTATAACCAGATGCCTTATCAGACAGAGCCTTGGGAGCATCGTCAAAAAGAGTTATGTCTTCCATTGAATCGCGCTCCTCATCTTCTGCGTCGTCGCCCGGCAAGTTGCCAACTTCAGCACCTTCATCATCTTTATCTTCGTCAGCTTCACCGCCGATCGAGGAGCCTTCATAATCAACTCGTTCCTCGTCTTCTTGAGCAGCTAAAGACCCAGGAAGATTTGTGCCAACGGCTGGTTTATTCATAAGTCCTGTTGTAGGACTAGAAATTAAGTCACCGGCTTGTGACATTAAAGCTGAAGGAGAAGGTGATGGATTCTCTTCAAGACCCTTTGGTTCTGATACAGGAGACGGAGGAAGATCCATCACCGGAGCAGATTCTGCGTCTGCAGTCAGTAACTCATCCTCCTCGTCCTCAGGAGGATGATAAGAAGAAGCTTCGCCTGAAAGGGCTGGCCCCTGAGAGCGAAGCCCGGTTCTATGCGGTAGGCCCGCTACAGATGACTCCTGTTGGCCTTCATCTACGGCAGCCCGGATGGCTTCAGCCATCAATTTGGGTTTTGGTTGGCCCTTGGGAGGAGAATCAACCAGCAGTTTCCGACGGGTTTGCTTATCATACTTGCCGGCTTCTTCTGCGGAAAGTTTTCTTTTCCCCATCGCTCTCGTAATGGGAGGCTCAGCCGCACGTTGTTCTTCTTCTGGAGCAGGCTCAGCTGTTTGTTCTTCTTCCTGCCTAACAGGCTGATCCTCGACGGCTAAGAACTCATCGATCCCTCTCAAACGGGACGTCTTTGACCCCCTCCTCAAAGAATACATGTGCCTGATCTCTTTCAGACACGATGTATTTATGTTGTAATTGGGAATCTGGGACGCCGCGTGATACCAATTACAGAAGCTTATGGAGGTGTAGGAGTTGGCAGTTTTATGGGGAAGCCTAAAAACGGTCTTGGTACAACCTGCTACAGAATAATACCAAGCCCTAGCTCCTTCATACAAGTTGCCCATGACCGATAGTTGAGGACGAGGGTTACCGACGTACACTTGGTCGTACCCAAACTGCCGGGCAAATCTATAAGGTTGGTAGGGCTCGATGAAGCAGTTGACGCCTTGCCGGAAGACTAAGTAGCTTGGCCTAATGGAGAGAAGCCAATGGAAAACACCTCCGTTGAGCTGAGTGAATCCATTAGGGCCTGCTACGTCTTGATATTCCGCACCGTAGATACCGCCCTCAAAATCGGGGAAACATCGGTAGATATGAAAGTTGGTGTCTCGCGTTAGGATTTGGCGAATCCTAACCATGTATCCCCCTTCCCATTTCGCAGATTCTAATCTCTGTATGAATGGGATGAATGAATCTCCTGGGGCAGAGGCTGCGCTCATCAACGAAGGGCAGTGTAGCACGTACCAAGCCATCAAATAAGTATATGGCATTGGCACCCTAGGATTGGGAGTCTTGAAAGTCTTGCGACCCTCAGACTCCACCTCTGTAGTGTCAACGAAGTCCGAAGTCAACTCCCGCAATCCGAATTGTAGACAACCCACCATAGCACTGAGGAGGCTCACAGGCCTCCCATGGGCTAGAAGGACGGCGGGGTAGATCACCTCAATAGCGAGAGCATCAATCGGCTTGGTCGGGACGACGCACCGCTTGAGCCACAGCATCAAATACCCAGCCAAAAGCGCCGTATCAGAGATAGGAAGCAGAGCTTGGTAATGGAAACTCTCGAATTCTGTATGGGCTGGGAAAACATCTTCCTTGGCCTCATTGGTGTAGTGGGAGGTAGCATCATCAATTCTAGCCTGAACCTCCTCTAAGGTGCTTGCAGGCAATCGGGTCACTAAGCCTCCCCTATTGCCCAAGTTCTGGAATAGATATTCCGCCCAAAACACCTGTTTAATACCGCTTCCGTGGGCCCCCGTCAGCTGCATACAGATGTGGAAGTGACGCATGACTTCCCACAAAGTGTCGTAAATTTCGGGGCTGGCCTTCTTTAAAAGTTGAAGTTCTGTCGATCCCGGAACAAATTCTTCATACGGCAAATCTCCAAGGAGAAGACCCGAGACTTCGTGCATCTCATGAAGAGCGAAGCCTAATTCCCCCACAGGGGTGAAAAAAGTGCAAGTATCAGGATTATACTTCTCCAGTATAGAGAAAAAGTGAAAGTGACTCTGGACCATTCCGAATTTAGTGGCCCGCACAGGAACTTTCAAACCAGCCTGGGAGAGAGGCGCATCCAGTTCGTCCAAAACAAACTTGGTCATCCGGGTCCACCACCCTGACACTGGAGAATGAACCCAGCCAGGAGTTCTGAATCCTTGCGCGGGAAACTCCCCTTTCTTCTCTACAAATCTCCTAACAAAAGTCCTCGCGGGACTAGCCACTTCGCCAAGGGGATACTCCTTAGCGAATAAACCTGGTCGCAAAATAGTCACTTGTCGACCATAACCTGCTGAGCGGACTCCATGGAAAGTCAAATTTCCAAGAGCAACTCCGTCTTGATCCTTAACCAAGGGCCAATCCATGTGTCTCGGGACGGATGCACACTGGAAATAAGATATAGGGAACATTCTCTCCATGTTGGGTAAGAAAAGGTTGCGGTCTCCAACTTTCCGCAGCCACTTATAGTTCCCGTCATAAGCGGTGTCGGCGTCAAAGTCAACAAAGTCCCCGAAGAGGAATCCAGGTTTGACTATTGGCTTACGGTTTGTGTGCTCAAACTTAGCGTCCGTAACCAATGTCCTAAGAGTCTCGGGAGAAGCTTTTGTGACTAACTCTGCGCGACTCTTATCCCTAATTCTGAAGACTGGGAGTTCTAGGCGCGAGTTGAATGTCATGTTTATGTCCACGCCACCTACATGTCCAAAATGGTGGCGAAAAAGAAGAGGTTCGCTGGTATGACGTACTGCAAAACGAAGAAAAATCGGCTAAGTCAAAAGCAAAGCCCAGACGCGAAGGTCGACACCCGCGTCAACTAAATTCAAACGCGAAGGTCGAACCTCGCGTCAGAAAAGCCAGACGTGAAGGTCGACACCCGCGTCAACTAAATTCAAACGCGAAGGTCGAACCTCGCGTCAGAAAAGCCAGACACGAAGGTCGACACCCGCGTCAACTAAGTTCAAACGCGAAGGTCGAACCTCGCGTCAGAAATTTCCAACGCGAGGGTCGAACCGCGCGTCAGAAAAGTCAGACGCGAAGGTCGAACCTCGCATCAGAAAATTCAGACGCGTAGGTTGACCCCCGCGTCAAAAATACCAAACGACGGAGTCCAGCCCCGCGTCATCTGAAACGAGTTTCCTCGTTGGGTCCAAAGACCAAAACTTGCTGATGCAAGTTCAATGATCACGAAGTCCATACTTACCACCGATCAAAGGAAGGTGAGGCGGCATGTTCGCCTGAGCGGCAGCGCCACCGGCCGGCGCTGATGATGCCGACTCTCTAGCTGCAGCGGCGTCAGATCGGGAAGAACGAGGAGCGTCGGATTTCTTGGGTGCCATGAGATCTCGTCGGAGGAGATGAACAGTCATCGCCGGAGGAAGAGAACGAAAATTTTCGTTGGAATTTTAAGAAGAGTCGAATGACTCTGATTTGACCTAAAGCGGTCTATTTATAGACAGCTGGACAGGCTGTCAAATCGTAACAAACGGGATTCGAGGTCAGAATCCCACCCGAACCGACCCTCGTGTTCGGGTCGGTTGAAATTTCAAAACGCTGGGCTCACCCACGCGTTCCAATTCTCAAATGCATAAACTGTTTATGCATTAGATTATTATAATGGCAGCTCTCTGACTACCAAGGCTATGACACGGCCCCAGATAAATAAGAGCTAGCAGCAATCATCAAGGCGACCAAAGCCGAGGAGAAATTGGCGACTCCGCAGGGGAGTCTGTTGGAGAAGCACAGATAGATTACAGTCAACAACATTGAAATTAGCTGGCTCGATCAGACGAAGTGAGTAATCGGTTCACTAGATTTTGGGATCCAAAGTATTCCGAAAATTCGTCTCAGTCAACCGCGAACTTTCGAAAACTTTGGAGGGGGTTCTGTAGGCTGTCTAAAAATCACAATGGGTAGCTGATTAAAACAAGCCCCGATAACGGAAGTCACAATCAAACGACTTCCACGATCACCGCAAACACGACCTCATTTCTGAGATGATTGATCTTGATGGCTGCGACAACAGCATAACTAATAAAGATGCTGATGAGCAGTGTAATGATTTTAGAAATAAAAGGTTGGACTTAGTTGGTGAATTGCTTGGTAGAGAGCTGTGGGCGAATATTCGTCTAGAAGACACCATGGATGTTGATTCCCGTCTAAGGTCCTACAACGAAAGCTACAATCAAATAGTTTTCGGGTCGATAAACGAAGAAACTGCGAATGGAGGCCTTTTCACGTAGATCGAGAAGAGTTACAATTCGATGACACTTCCGACAACTGATGGAAACTCTATTCAGCAGTCTTCACAATCTACAGTGAAGGTTACAATTTGACGACTTTCACACTCCACCACAGCTAAAGCGAGGATTACAGAACAACGGTCTTTGCAACATCTTACAGAAGAAGTTACAAGTCAACAAACTTTTTCTAAAACGCGGAAGTCATCTCCGCGTCACAAATATGGAACAGCAGGCGACCCCCGCGTTTCCAAGTCACAAATTAACGTGAGCGACCCTCGCGTTCGTGGGGGTTCAACCCACACCGACCCCCGCGTCACCAAGTAGGCAACAAGCCAAAACGCGAGCGACCCTCGCGTTCATCAATGTTCAGCTAACACCCAACCTCGCGTCTCAATCCTAAGACACGAAGTTGGGTTCTGAACGCCATATTGGGC
>BQKN01020565.1:6222-8722 GCA_022839385.1 Asparagus kiusianus | reverse complement strand
GCTGAAAGAAACAATGATGTTTGCTTGTTAGCCTTAAAAGGCAGCTGAAAGAAACAATGATATTTGGCAGCTAATTTTGTTATTATTTCATCTATAGTTGGACCATAAGCTCAAAACCCATGTGATCAAGAATAAATAGTCAAAAATCCTGGTCATTTCATTATTAAGCCCTAGTATAAAAAACTTAGATGAGGCTCATTACAGGTTTGTGAATAAATATGAACGCATGAAGGTACATGTTTGCGTATAAAAAAGAATGCATGCTTTCACATGTATATTTGAGTGCATGATATCTGAAAAGTATATTCTGCAACTATGTGTTTTAATTTTAATTTTTTTATTTTTTTATTATTTATTTATTTATTTCAGGTAAATAACATAAAACCTCCATATAGTTTGTAGATATAATTGAGACGTGTAGCATGAGGAAATGAGATTACGTGAAATATGTTCTTTCATTTTTATATTCTTTTCTTATATCCACTTTTATAGATAAATAAATTAATTAAAAGATATAATTAAGAATATAGATAACGTGAGATAAAAATTTAACAGTTACTGAAAACATAAACAAATTAAAACAAGGAGTATCTAAATTAAAAAAAAAGATTGACACGTTAAACTAATAGGTAGTTAAATTAAACAAAAAGATTAATATATTAGAATAGTAACTCACAGAAAGATGGAGATATTGAAATAAATATTATAAAAAAGTTGAGCCTTTGTTTGCTTTGTTACGAAACATCTTTCTTCAATACGAATCAACTCAATCTACTCTTTATTAAAATTTTGTTTACAACTCTGATATGATCACAGTTTCTCCGCTGCACGCCAACCTAATTTTGTTGCAAGAGCATCTATCTTTTTTATAGATATATCAACCTTAATATGAACCGTATATCTTCCTCTCATCCAATTAAGTCTAACTTTATAGTAATTGAAATTGCCTACTCTTGTTAAGAAATTTATCTGTCTCTGTATCAAACTAAATTCCTTTGATGTAAATTTAGTTATATCTTTTTCATTATAAAACAAAGCATCTTTGTTACAAATCTAGACGTGTTGCATGAAACTATCCATCTATTTTTGTTGCAAATCTATTTATCTTTATTATAAATTTATTATCACTAGTTTTTATGCACGTGCAATGCACGTGGTTAAATATTAAAATAATTTAGGGAAAAATGCTTCCAGCCCCCAAAACACAACAAAACGTGCTCTGCCCCCCCAAGACTTTTTCAACGTGTGCTTTACCCCTAAAACCGCGCACGATTTTCTTCCAGCCCCCAAAACAGATCCCCAGGCGTAACTCCGTTTAAACCCCGCTCGAAATGTCCAAAATACCCTTACGTTTAAAATTCCCCATTATGAGTTACCTCCTCGTCCGTACCCTGTCATCTCTCTCTTCTGCAAGCAAACCGACTCCAGAAACCCAATTCAAAACCCTAGCCCTAAATCTACCGACCCCAACGCAAACCGAATCAAAAGCAAAGGGATCAAAATGGCCAGCGATTCAACCCCCAAAGCCAACCTCAATGCCGACCACAGCGAAAGCAATGACGCCCAGCGGTTCAAAATCTTAGAAAGAGCCCATACAACTGCAGTGCGGACTGAATCTGAAGCTCGAGCTGCGATTGCTGATGTTCTAGAGGACATCGCAACCAGCCATTCTCATCCCAGAAGCCCACCTCAAAATTTAAGTGTAGGCCCCCGCGAAGGTCTAGAGGGCAGCACCGGCACCACCGGCGCGTCCAACGATGCCACTAGAGCGCTCCTTGGTCTACAGAGAGGAGAAAAAGAGAAGCACGTGGCAGCACCCAAAAGCTAATTTTTACCGCAAGTTTTATGTTGTTAAGGTTATGGTTTGATTGATAATGCTCTTAGTCTGGTGGGGAGGTCCAAAATTACGGGTGTCTGTTAGCTGTTGAGGTTACTGTTAACATGCAAGGTTTATGCTTTTATTGTTGAGGTTGTTGTTTAGTTGTTGAGGTTAGGCTTTGGTTGTTAAGGCTAGGTTTTTATTGTTAAGGTTATGGGGTTATTGTTAAGGTTGTTGGTTTACCCGCAAAGTTTACAGCATAGTTGTTATGTTTACTGATTATACTCAAAAATGCAGTAGCAGAGAATATACTCCGGTGATCGTGACAACCAAGCGCAAGTGAATAACAGTAAGAGACCTAACAGTAAACATAACATTCAATCGGTAAACCTAGCAACCAAATAATAACCTTAACATCAAAACCATGACCTTAACATTTGTAACGATATACTTGACAATAAATCCATGTGCATGACAATAAAACGCTAACGTATATAGGCATGTTCGAGTATAAGATTTCTTGGATTCTGGCTGTATAATAGCATCAACCATTTGAATATTAATAACCTTATCTATTCCCCATTGTCAATTCTCTAAGTTCCATAAACTGTGCTTGAATATAATTGGCTTCCAACAAAGAGCTTTCTAGCAGCCTGTTAAGTTAACGAAAAGCTCTTTGGA
>BQKN01020556.1:1814-15546 GCA_022839385.1 Asparagus kiusianus | reverse complement strand
TCCCGGGTGTTGGTTCGTTTCGTCGTTTTGGGTTTTCCGGTGTTTCCGGTTCCGATTCGTTGTTGATTTGGACTTCTATTCGGTTGTGTGGTTGACTTGTTCGGATTCGATTCGTTTTGATCCGATTCCTGATTTGGCAGTAAACCCACTTCTGAGTTCGAGTCCGAAACCGATCTTGATTCGATCGTTATATCACCGAGTTCGCTCTTGTTTAGATGACTCGGTGATTCCCCGAAACGTTGGTTCGATTCCGCGTGCGAGTGGATGCATTCCACTGCTTGGGTGCGATTTGTTGGCTTCGTCGCCTCGTTAACCTGCTCCGTTGCGTATGGCTTGGCTTCGGTGCTGGCGGGATAACGGTCGTGCATGGATATGTCGCTCGATGGTCCGTTTGTTGAATTGGCGTCGTCGAGCTGTGATAAGGGACCTATAGGCAATTTTATATGCCTACAACAATGTCCTTGTTCGAAGCTCATTCGGGCGGTACTGTCGGAATGCAACTGTGTTAAGACAGTCCCAGAAAGAGTATCTGTGTTCGAAAGACTCAGCAATGGAACGCCAAAACCAAAGCATAGGCGCTTCCAACGAAGAAGGAAGATGGTCAAAGACGGTGAGCGTTCAAGGGTCACCGCAAATATGACCAGCACAGGAACATCGGCTCAGGATAACCCCGAGGCAGTCCCAGAAATATCCCGACGTGTAACTCGTCTACAATCCGGGGCTATCATTCGCACGACGTATGGTAGAATCCGAACAAGAGTACCTTCGGGAGATGAAGAATCAGATGCTGGATCAGCAGTGGCGTCTGATAACACAGTGTCCAGTGAAGGACAACCCCGCGAGGTGTTTATGATAAACGCGGAGCAAGTGGCCAAGATGCTTGAAGATGCCATGGCCAAACAACAGGAGACCTTTCGGTTCGAAATGCAAATGGCTATGCAGAACATGAAAGAGATGCATGACCAACAGCTTCAAGCATTGAGGAACCAACAAGGCGAACCAAGTCATCCTAACCAGAACAACCTGGAAGATGAAGATACAAATGAAGCTCGCAATACCAACAACCCTCCCATCAACACAGGGGGTGGTAACGAGAATGCTAGCAAAGACACAGGTGAAAGCCTAAAAATTAAGAACCTCGAGAGCAAAATCAACACATTGATTTCTGCTCAAGAGACTAAAAAGACGGGCATTCCCTGTCCTTACCCAAGAGAGTGGGAATCGATCCCATATCCGGCGAAGTTTAGTCTAATTAACTTCACGCCATTTAATGGGATGGGTTCACCAACTCAGCATTTGATTTATTTCAAATCGCACTTGGGAGTCATCTCTGGCAATGAGCCTCTGATGGTGCGGTCATTCGTTGGCACTCTTCGCGGAGCCGCCTTCGATTGGTATCGTCGCCTCAAGCCAGGAAGCATAAACAGCTGGGACGACATGGAGACGAAGTTCCTCACGAATTTCTTCGACGACGACACCGAGATCTCAATCGGATCGTTGCTTGATGAAAAGCAGAAAGACGGAGAATTAGTCGAGGTCTTCGTCAAAAGGTTCCGGAATAAGGCGATGAATTGCCGGGACCTGATCAGCGAGGAGTTCATCCTCCAAACCTGCCACAACAACCTCTCACTGGATGTTTTGGAAGCAATGGGTACAGCACCATCCAAGACGTGGAAGGACTTGAAGGTCCGAGGCGAGCAAGCTGAACGATTCCTTAGGAGAAAGAAGGTGGAGAGAGGCCAACCGGCTACAAATCCTCCGAAGCAGAACTTCAATCAGAAGGGAAAAGGTAAAGCTCAGGTTAATGCTGTTGATGCTAACCAAACCTTTCAATTGCAACCTCAGCAACAGCAGCAGCAGCAGCAACGAGCTCCACAGCAATCGCTGCCGCATTGGCAGCAACGGCCTCAGAAGCAAAAGTCTTCGGAGCCGAGGTTTCCCAAGGTCTACTCCTTCAAGGATGATGAAGTTCCCGGCATCTTCAAATATCTGTTGGAGAACAACAAAATCCAGCTGCCTGCGATTGTGGATCATGAAGGAGCCACCAAGGTGACGGACCCGAGGTACTGCGCGTATCACAGAGCGGTCCACCACCCTACGAAGTCCTGCTACCACCTCAAGGACAAGATCCAGGCCTTGATCGATGTAGGAGTCATAACTCCAAAACCGGCCAAGAATGTGGGAGCAAATGCGGTGTCGATCAGTTTTGGATCAGTACCTACAGATTGGTTCGAGCCAAAACGCGTCACCAAAGTTGGGATGAAGACGGTGAATGATGATCCACACGGACAGCGCCAAAAGGGACTAGTGCCACACACGGCCCCGAACGGCGAAATCCTTTGGGTTCACCCCGACCTGATTGAAGATGAACAATGGGCTGGATCGTCATCCAAGAAGAAGTCCAAGGGGAAAGGGAAGTCTTGCTACGGAGTTTCCGCCATCCCAGGAAAAGAGGACGAAGGAATCCCAGCTTTCCCACTTTCTAAAGATGAACAAGAAGTCTTCACCACCAGAAGCGGGAACCAATACCACTTCAACTATCCGTCACATAATGAACAAGCAGCTAAGCTAGGGGTGACAAAACAGGGACCAGCCCAGACTCTCACAGAGATGGGGGTGATCCCAGTTCCCAAACCGGTTGAAGATGCTCGACGGCAACCGGTTGACAAACAGAAAGAAAAGAGGCCCGAGGAAGTCCAGAATCCGAAGCAGTCTCGTTTCAGTCGTCCGATTGGAAAAGACAAACCGGAGAGTTCAAAAAATCCGCGTGCCTTCGACATCATGGCTCAGCTAGCCAACATTCCAGCAAGGATAACACTTTACGAATTGCTGCGGCTATCTAATGAAACTAGAGAAGCCTTGCAAGAAGCCTTGGCCGATTCAGAGGTGTTCCTTACTCAAATCAAACCAGTGCCTGAGGAACTGGAACTGTCAGCCCAACAGTGTAATGTGGCAGCCAAGAACATTCCCTGCATCACCTTTACTAAAGAGGACATGCAGACGAAGAATTCAAATCATGATCGGCCCCTGTACTTCGTCGGGTACATTGGCTCCAGCGAAGTCAACCGAATCCAAGTGGATCCGGGCTCCGCTGTGAGTATTATGCCGCTTCGACTGATGCATAGCCTTGGCATTCCAGTCAGCAAGTTGGCATCTACGGGCACAGTCATATACGGATTCAACACCAGCGGGTCAAGACCTTTGGGCAAAATCCGAATAAAGTGCCAAATGGGCGATTTAAAGACGGAGGTCACGTGTTACGTGATTGATGCTGAGACATCCTATAACTTACTATTGGGTCGGCCTTGGATCCATAGTAATGTTATAGTTCCCTCCACTCTACATCAGTGTTTAAAATATGTCGACACTGATGGAAGAGTTAGGACGGTGGTCGCGGATAAGCAGCCATTCAAAGGGTACGAGAACTACTTCACAGATTCTCTCCTTTATGGTAACGAATCCGATACGGAACCATCAGTCCAAGGCACGGACAGCAGAGAAGAAGCTGATTCCGAGGCCGGATTCGATTACAATGGCGGTTTTGTTTTTAATGACATTGTACCCTTTGTAATCAATCTCGACGACGAACAGTCGTCAGATGGCGGTTGTAACTGGCAACTTGCCGATATTGAAATAAATCGTGATTTAGAGTATTCCTTGTCTCTTGATAATGTGATAAAGGGATTATACGATAATCCCGAATTATGTATGCCGCTCAGATCATCCTATGTAACGAAGAAGCGTCTCCAACATTCTTTCGGAACAACTCAGATTATTCCCGCCAAAATAGGGGGACAAAAAGAAGTGATCTTCGGTAAAGGAGAAAATCTTCCGGTGCCAGATCATTTCCTAAGAGAGGATGAAGATGGTGACAAATCCGGTCTACATTTATCTAAGTACAGTCCAGAAGCGCGCAAGCTCATGGAAAGACAATGATATGATTTCACACTCGGAGAAGGTCTATACTTTGATCGAGGTTCCCGGGTCCCAGTCAAAGCGGCATATGTACCAAAGGGTAAATCAGAGGGCTATTATCGTCACAAGAGGGGCTTAGGCTACGTTTCGTCAGATGACGAATGTGGCTGGCAAATCATAGATCAAATTGCTAACAAAGCCAAGGATCGGTACTTGCCGGATTCTTCAGCTGAAGATTCCGACACAAGTTTGGGAGAAATGTTCAAGGCCTTAATGTCGAACATGACTACAGCTGATCCATCTACGCTGGAGGATGACGATCAAATGCCAACGTGGGAGGACCCATGGGTTCATCACCTAAACATGCAGTATGGTGATAGGTTCGAACAGAGAGAGCCACCCACCGAAGACGAGGTAGTCCAAATTAATATGGGCGATGAAGACAATCCAAAACCTATATTTATCAGCGGTAGTCTTCCCCCAGATGAGAAAGAAGAGTTAATTGCTCTTATCAGGGAATACATCGACGTCTTCGCTTGGAACTATGAAGACATGCCAGGGCTCGACCCCAATGTGGCAATGCACCGCCTCGACATTAAGCCGGATGCCAAACCTGTCAAGCAACAGCAGAGACGGTTTCGTCCGCAGATTATGGAGGCCATCGAGGCAGAGGTTAAGAAATTGATCGATTCAGGGTTTATCCGAGAGGAGCAGCATCCAGATTGGTTAGCCAATATCGTTCCCGTCATGAAGAAGAATGGCAAGATCAGGATTTGCATCGACTTCAGGAATTTGAATGAAGCATGTCCAAAAGATGATTTTCCTCTCCCGATCACGGATGTCATTATTGACAATACATGTGGATTCGAGAGAATGTCCTTCATGGACGGCTTTTCGGGGTATAATCAAATCAAGATGCACCCGGATGACGAAAAGCATACAGCATTCAGAACGCCCCTCGGTGTCTTCTGCTACACGGTGATGCCGTTCGGTCTGAAGAATGCAGGTGCTACATACCAACGAGCGATGACTAAGATTTTCCAGAAACACCTTAGGAAAACAGTTGAATGCTACGTTGACGATTTAGTGGTAAAAAGCCGCAACAAAGAAGATCACATCAAGGACTTGAGAACAATGTTTGATCTCATGCGGAGTCATCAGTTGAAGATGAATCCCACAAAATCCTTCCTCGGAATGTCCAGCGGAAAATTCCTTGGATTCGTCGTCACCACTAAAGGTATACACATCGACCCAGACAAGGTGAAGGCAATAAATGAATTGCAACCCCCGAGGAATTTAAGAGAACTCAGAGGATTGCAAGGTCGTCTGGCTTATATCCGGAGGTTCATTTCAAATCTTTCTGGGAAGTGCCAACCATTTTCTAAGCTAAACAAGAAGGGCGTATCGTTTATTTGGGACGATGCTTGCCAGAAGGCCTTCGAAGATATCAAGGCATATCTGATGAATCCCCCTGTTCTTGTTGCACCAAAATCAGGTAAACCGTTCTTGATTTACATCAAGGCGATGAACCATTCGGTAAGTGCTTTATTAGCACAAGACGATGATAATGGTCACGAACAGGCAGTCTACTACCTAAGTCGGACCTTGATAGGCGCCGAATCTCGGTATCCGATGATCGAGAAAGAATGTCTCGCATTGGTGTTCGCAGTACAGAAGATGCGACATTACTTGGTGGGCCAGACGATTTACGTCATTGCTAACGTTAATCCGGTACGTGTGTTCATGACTCAACCGGGTTCGATGAATTGGCGCTTAGCAAAGTGGGCCCTTCTCTTGTCCCAGTATGATCTGCACTTCAAACAGCAGAAGTCGGTCAAAGGACAAGCGATTTGTGATCTTTTAGCGGCAAGCCCGACGACAGATACGGTTGAAGTATACGATGACTTGCCAGATGAAGCCCACGAGGTTAATACCACATCACACCAACAAGTATGGCAGTTATACTTTGATGGTGCCTCGAGAGCAGTCAATAAGGCAGTAACCCCTGGATATCCTAAGGTCACTTCCGGAGTTGGAGTGGTCTTAGTTTCCCCAGGGAAGCACGTGATGCCTCGAGCTTATTCGCTGACGAGTCCATGCTCTAACAATGTAGCTGAGTATAACGCACTCCTCATAGGACTCAGTTTCGCCAAGGAGCTGGGGGTTGAATATCTCGAAGCTTTTGGGGATTCTCAACTAATTGTCAACCAAGTTCGTGGGGAATATGAAGTCAGGAACCCAGATCTGATTCCATACCACCAGGAGGCCGTCAGAATGGCAGATTCTTTTGAAGAATTCTATATTGAATACATCCCGCGTCTTCAGAACGCTTATGCAGATGCACTGGCAGCACTAGCAGTATCACTCGCGCAACCGCCCGAAACTGAACTGCTAGTCACAGTAAGATCACACCAACTCTGCGTACCCATATACGACATGGATATCGAAGAGGAGGAAGATAGAAACGTAAACGCCAAAGAAGTGAACTCAACCCAAATCGGGTCCGAGCCCCGAGATTGGCGCTTTCCTATTATTGACTACGTCCAATACGGCATTTTGCCGGAGGATGTAAAGGAAAAAGAATCTATTCGCCGAAGAGCACCACGGTTCTTTTACAATACCGAGACCCGTACATTATATCGTCGGGGATATGACGACTTACTTCTCCGATGCCTTTCGAACGAAGAAGCAAAAGAAGTTCTTAAGGAAGCACATGAAGGAGAATGCGGTGCTCATCAGCCTGGTCCCAAGCTGTATGATCGAATCAGAAGAATGGGATATTTCTGGCCAACAATGGTTCATGACGCGATCGAGTACGCCCGAGAATGTCACGCTTGTCAAGTGCATGCAAATTATATGCACCAACCACCGGAGCGATTACACACATCAACCACGTCTTGGCCATTCGAGACATGGGGGATGGATATCGTCGGTCCCATCTTTCCACCTTCAGTCAAAGGTGATCGATTTATTCTCGCTATCACCGACTACTTTTCAAAGTGGGCTGAAGCCATTCCGCTTAAAGAAGTGAAGACGAACAACGTTATCAACTTCATCAAGCATCATGTCATATACCGACACGGCGTGCCGAGGCGGATCATTCATGACAACGGTCCGCAATTCATAAGCAACGCCTTCATCCGGTTCTGTGACAAGTTCAAGATCCAGGATGTTTCGTCAACACCTTATTACCCGGCCGCTAATGGATTGGCTGAGGCTTTCAACAAAACGATCATCAAGATCTTATCAAAGCTCGTGAAGACCAATAAACGAGATTGGGACGATAAACTCGGCGAAGCGCTCTGGACTTATCGCACCACCATACGCACACCCACGGGAGCCACCCCATATTCGCTGGTGTACGGATGTGAAGCTGTGCTACCGTTGGAGATTCAAATCCCCTCCCTTCGGATCGCTCTCGCAACGGAGATGACGACCGAAGAGCAGCATCAGAAGCGTCTCGAAGAACTCGAAAGGCTGGACGAAAGGCGCTTGGAAGCTCAATAACACATCGAGTTTTATCAAGCCAGGATATCCAGAGCTTTTGACAAAAGGGTTCGCCAGAGAAGCTTCAAGGAAGGAGATCTGGTCCTCGCTGCTCGTCGACTAATAATCCTCACCTCTAAGAAGAAAGGTAAATTCGAACCTAAGTGGGAAGGACCATTTGTAATAGACACAGTCTATTCAAATGGTGCTTACCGTTTAATTTCTTTAGAGGGTATCAGGCAATTAATGCCAATAAATGGGAAGTTCCTGAAAAAGTACTATCCCTAGTACGTTCAGGGACAACTCATTTATCGGGAAGTTCCTCAAAGAATATTACACTTAATATTCTAGAGAATAACCCAAATTTATTTCCTCCACCAAAATTCCCTCACTGATCGATTTCAATGGACAGTGAGTTCACAAAAATGTTCCTTCGGCCCACTTGATTCTTTCCATGAACAGGAGGTCCACTCTCAGTTCGGAGTTCCCCTTTCGATAAACGAAAGAACTCCATTTCTTTTCTCTTTGGTTCAACCTTTTCATGGTTATAACCGAAGCTGAAATTTCACTTCGATAAACGAAGAACTCTTCTTTCGATCAGATAACCAATCCTATAAAAGGTAAGTTTATCTAGATCTTCCGGATTCTCGGAGTGGAGATCCCACTTCTAGTTTCCTTCTTGTACTGGAAATAGAATATAAAATTCTTCCTTTCCAGAAACAAGGAATAGAATATAAAATTCTTCCTTCCTTGTTCGGGGAATAGAATATAAAATTCTTCCTTCCCACACCAACTCCTTTTCCAAAATTTACAAAATTAAGATTCATCTTAGGTATTTTATCCCGAAACCTAAGCAGGGATAAGTCTGCGCCTAACACGCGCTGCCGGTTTAGTCTTTTTCCGATTGAAAAAGACACCAGAGTTCGATTCTGGGGTATTTTATCCTAAAACCTAAGTAAGGATAAGTCCGCACCTAACACGCGTGGCCGGTTAGTTCTTAACCGTTAAAAAGAACACCCGTCCGCATATTCAATATCGTGACAGGTTGTTATTAATAACACCGAAATCCATGCCTCACACGCATGGGGAATTTTATCCTGAATCCTAAGAAAGGATACGTCGACGCCTAACACGCGTCGCCGGTTTGGTCTTTATCCGCAGAAAAAAGATACCAGAGTCTGACTCTGGGGACCCTTATCCCGAAGCCTAACTAGGGATAAGTCAACGTCTAATACACGTTGCTGGGTAGCCTATTCCCATAACAATGGCAAAGTCTACATATTCGAAGTTGTAGCACAAAGTCTAGGGGAGTTCATTCCTTTAGCACAACGTCACATGCGGAACGGATTAAAACAATCCGCATGTAAGCCCGACTCAAACGGTAGTCGGTAAGAGCACATCAAATCCGTTGAAGGCTGAGGATTTGCCAAAAATCCTAAGTCAACGTCTCATACACGTTGCTGTTTAGTCTTTTCACAGGAGAAAGACGAAGTCTACGTATTCAATATCGTAGCACTAAAAGAGTTAACTCTTTTAGCTTAACGTCACGTGCGGAACGGATTTAGATAATCCGCATGCTAGCCCGACTCAAACGGTAGTCGGTAAAGGCTAATCAAATCCGTTAGAGGCTGGGGGTTGGCCAAAAATCCTAAAGCCAACACCTCACACGTGTCGCCGGGTAGCCTATTCCCGTAACAATGGCGAAGTCTATGTATTCGACATCATAGCACAAAGTCTCAGAGAATTCAATCTCTGAGCACAACGTTACATGCGAGCGGATTTAAACAATTCGCATGCTAGCCCGACTCAAACGGTAGTCGGTAAAGGCTCATCAAACCCGTTGAGGGCTGAGGGTTTGCCAAATATCCTATGAGTATTGTGGTTAATCATTTCAAATGGAATGACGAATCATAATAAAGATAAAAAGGGAATTCACTAAAAGAGTCAAAAGTCAAATCACTCAGTAAACAAAATCAGACATCAAGACTGTAGCTAAAAATCTGCTGGCTGACCTTAGACAGCTTCTCATCATAAGCTTGCCTAAGTTCAGCCCTAAGGGACTCCTCGGTGGCGGACGAAGTCTTCGCAGCAGCCTCCTCAATCTCGACTAGCCTCTGCTTCAAAGACTTCAACTCATCGGACAAAGCCGTACAGGTCTGCTGGTCCTGTGCTTCTATCATCTGAAGAATGCCAAAAGTCTCCTCTTCTTCGCGGAGTTCTCTTCTAAGCTGATCTATCTTGGTCCCACAAGAAGTAATAGAAGAGCGGAGCTCGGCAAGTGAAGATAATCTGGTAGCAAGGCCGGTCTCAACTCGAGCGACTCGGTCTCGCTGCGCCTGAACCTCAAGACTAGCAAGAAGCTGAGTCTCGCGCAGTGACTGTAAATGGGTCTCCAGCTCAGCAGCAATGAAGGAAGAGGCACCGGTATCTCGAAGCTCACGAAACATCTGAAGCTCATGCTCTAGGCAGTCGAGATCGTCAACTATGGCCTTCGCCAAATCTGGGTATCCTGCTTCCCTTATCAAGTTGATTCTGGAATTAAGGAGAGGTTTAAACTGGTGAAGTGAAAGTCCATCGTGAAAGAGCTTGCTGATCATAGCATTCACAAAGGAGAAGAAGGAACGAACGTCTATGCAGATGACGACCTTGTCAGGATCGTCGTCAGATAACAATTCCTTCACTAAGACATGAAGACGAGAAGAACGCCCTACACAAAAAAGGGAGAAGTCCGTCAAAAGCCTTAATAAGAAAAAGGAATAACACTCTTCAATGAGTTAACTTATACCTTCTTCCCCTTGATCCGCTGGGGGTAGTGGAGGTGTAACGGCTGTAGATGCATCAACTGGTGTAGTTGGTCTCACAGCCGGCTCAACAGGGTCTTTCTCAATAAAAGCTCCTGCCAGATACAAAACAGAATTCGCAGAGGCGTTACATTATAGTTGCATTAGTCAAGATTGGGTAGTCCTATAATTAACTCAGAAAGAAGCACATACCTTCAAAGAAACCATCCTCGGGATTTTCAGCGAAGGCGCGCTCAGAAAACATATCCCCAGGTAATTGGTCATCGATCTGAGGAGAGCTATATATGTAGCGCATCATGGGAGTGTCCGCAAACAAGCTTCCCTCGTCAAAGTCATCGATGGAGAAATCTGACATAAAAAGATATAAGTGCTAAAGAAGAGTGAAGAGACTACAACTAATGGAAATAAGTTACCTCTCACGGGTGCATCAGCCTCTTCATTTCTAGGATTCGCCTCCTGCAAGTTATCTGAAGGAGCAAGAAGTAGAGGACAGTTAGAAAATACACAAATTCGTTGATGTATTATCTAAAGAAATACAGTGTCAGTGTTAGATGTACCTGGATTCACGGAATCGGGTCCTACATTGATCTCCTCTCCAATGTCAGCAACCCCGGTAGGCCTCTCTTCATGAGGTAGTGGGTCAAACTCATCGGGAGACACGGGAATGGGATCGGGACTCATCTCATTCTCTCCACGCACTCCTATATAGAGATAGAAGAGCGTGAGTCAATGTTCCGAATAACCAAGAGAATGGTTCACAGGATGGATATTACCTCCGTCACTGGCAGGATCATCGCCAGCCAGGTCCATATCAGAAGTGCGGGAAGCTGCACGCGGCTTACGGGCTAATCTCTTCCGCCTAGCAATGGGGATCGAAGGTCTCGCCTGGCGAGGAGGACGAAACTCTTCATCCTGATCAACTGTGGTCCCTGAAACATCAAACCATAGTCAGTTTCAATACTTCTGCAAGATAGAAATAAAAGATGAATTACAAACCTCGCTCGGAAAAGTCATCATAATCTTCGGGATCCCCGCCTGAAGCCTCATCTGTGGAATTGAATGTCCTCTGGCCCTCTTCATCAATCCGGCGAGTCTTGTTCCGCGTCCTTTGTGCCCGAGCGTTCTCCCGAATCTTAAGGGAATCAAGCTGAGAAGCCTTCTCAGCCTCTATCTCTGCAATCGGCTTCACGGGGATAGTCTTGTTAGCTACTAGTAACCACTTGCAGCTCAAGAAAGTGAGGTTCAACTGCCGATCAATACTTGGGAGACTGAATTTAGCACCAGTACAGCCAGTCACGATCCACAACCATGCACGGAGACCGTCTACCAAACCACTGTGGGTCCGAAACTGCTGACGAGGATTCCCGATGTAGAGCTGATCATAGCCAAACTGGCGAGCGAATCGGCAGGGTAGATATGGCTCTATGAAGCACTGATCCCTCACCCGAAAAGTCAGATAGCCAGGCCTAATGTTCACCAGCCAATTGAAGCAGCCAATGTCTAAATGAGTCCGATACTCTCCCGGCCTCTCATCATCTATCAAGCACTCGCCGTACCGGCCGGAGAACTGCGAAAAACAAGTGGAGAATGCCCAACACTTGTGGACCTGCAGCTGCTGTCTGACATCAGAAAATCCTCGACCCTCCCACCTGCTATTCTCAAGCAACTGTAGCAGGGGAACGGAGTGATCTGTGGCGTTCGGCACCGACATCATATCCGAGCGGTGGAGGACGAACCAGGCCATCAGATAAGCGTACGGAAGCTCCACCTTAAGAGTGGGAATCTGACCTGGTAAATCGGTCTCCTTCCGTGTGAAGGCACTAGAAAGCTGTCGAAGTCCTCGGTGAATGTCAGCTACCATCACCGGAAGAAGTAAGAGTTCTTTCTTGTAGGCAAGCTGAACCACTGGATAGAGTACCTCCAAGGGCAAGGCGTCGCCAGACTGGTATGGAACCACGCACTTCTTCAACCAGATAGCAAGAAAGCCAGCAAGAAGAGTCATCGGCCGGATCGGTGTGATCGCATGCCATAAGAAAGATCTGAACTTGGTCTTCGCAGGGAAGCCACCCTCAGGACTGCTAGTGGTATAAGAACGAGCGTCAATCTTCTTCAACAGACTGTTCACCTCTGAAGGAGTAAGTGGGGCCAACTCACAAATATCCTCACCAGAACGGTTCTCCAGGTTCTTGAACAAATAGTTCGCAAACTGCTTCAGACTCACGGAGGCCTTGGTCCTTTTTGCTAAAGGCTCAGACTGTGCTAAAGCAATGTGATAATGACAAGTGAGATCCCATAGAGTCTCATAGCGATCAGGCATGCGATCCTTCAACTGGTCCAATTCATGAGTAGAGGGAAAGTACTCCTGGTATAGCATCTGTCCCATGGGCAAGCCAGAAATCCTGTGCATCTCGTGGAGAGCTAAGCCCAACTCCCCCTGCCGGGTCAGAAAAGTGTTCGAGTCTGGATTATATAGCTCGAACAAAGCACAGAAATGCCTCAAACTGACAGGCAAGCCATACATGGTGGCACGAACAGCTGCATACAAACCGCAAGCGTGCAACTCCTCGCTCCATCGGCTCAAGACATATGTCGTCATGCGACTCCACCAAGACTTGTCCAAAGAGTGGACCCAACCATAAATCCTGTGACGAGTCGCAGGCATCTCCCGTCCTAGGATAGCGAGGTGATTCCTTAAGGTCGAGGCAGTGGCGAGAAACTCGTTACGTGGTGGTGCATCTAGTCCCAGCACCCCGGGATGCAATCCGGTGATATGACTCCTGCTCGAGCCAGGAGCTGCCTGATGTGTGACGTAGCCGCAATGGACGCTCTCATGATCCTCCGTCAAGCGCCACGACATCTCCCGTGTCACAGCCTGACGCATGAGCTCAGTCAATGAACGATGCCGAGGAATCTCCGGCAAGTATAGGAAGCCACTGCCGGTCTTGTGGAGCCACTGCTCAGCGTCAATGAATACGGCTTCTGGGTCATCGACAGAATCACCAAACAGGAAGTCGCTCTTCCGAAGAGGCTGAGTAGAGCTGGCATCCTTCACAAAAGGCGCATCTGTGATCAGCTGACGAATAGCTCGATGACTACCTTCCCTCACCACCTGGGCAACCTCAGTCGATGTGCCCGAAGCAAACTGAGGAGTAGCTGGAATAGGAGAAGGATCATCGGAGGTCGAGTAATACTCGCCACGACGCCCACAGACTGCGTGGGACGAGAATGATCCAGAAGGGTACCCCACTGCAAAAAGGCAGTTAAACACTGGTTAGCCTTGATTATAAAAGGAAATTGAACTCATCTTACAAATAGTTAAGGTAGAGTCATTGCCTTATAAAGGGTGAGACGATTTGGCCACATTGTGCAATTACAACACAGGGTATGTTGACAACATATCCCTGCCTTATAAAGCGCAATGTAGCGTCAAATCGCCCCCTTTAATTTTGAGATATGGTTTTGACCAAGCAAAACATATCTTTGAAGCGTCGATCCTCACCAACGAGAATCAAGGCTCTTCCCGATTGCCT